>OZ024838.1:36435959-36660007 GCA_964016985.1 Anodontia alba
TATGAAAAAATATCAGAATTTTTATCTGAAAACTTTTAGTTTTTTTGGTGGTAAAATTTTCAATATATTTGAATAGGCGTGTTTTCGTAATGCTTTTTTCAGAAGCCATCATCAAAAACCAGCACTGCTAGACGGTTATCAGAACGAAGTGTGAGCATGGCACGTGCAGTGGGCAGACGACTTTCCAGCATACTACAACTTCCTATCGGTTATGATATGAAAGGACCGAAGATGATGGCAAGCATCCCTGAAATGGAACCAACACCACCACCGAAACGTCGCGAATCTGTTACTGTAAGCACAATAATTCATGACGTCATTCCAAATACGTGTCGCTGTCGATCCACATTCACGTATCAGGAGTCATGTACACAAACGGTGCAAAATGACTTTGAAAAAGGCGAGGAATTCGTATCAGTTCGAAAAAATGAAAACCCACCTGTAACATCTAAAATTAATTACTATTTTGACACAAAGAATACGTCTGAAAGACCGTCTGTAGCTGGGTCAAAGGTCATATGCGTGCGGACCGCAGAAAATGATCAACCATCCGAACCACGTGCCGATTATGATACTCCTCTGCATAAAACTACCGTCTCTGTTGGCGGTGAAAATTCAGCATTGGAAAATTGCAAATGGTCAGCAAAAGAAAGTAGTTCTGTAGTTAGAAAATATTCTCACGATTACGATTGCGATTCATTTAATCATGCATCCTCGAACAGGTCTGGACTTCACGTCGATAATGACGATACTGAAGAAACTAAATATAAGTCCGTGTTGAATATCTCAAAAACGGACAAGGGCCCAGTCTATCGAAGCTCAGTCATGGAAGAAATCAAAAGTACATCCACAGAAACGAGGAGTCCAAATGTTAAAGCTAAACTCAACTATGACGACATTCACTTGTTTTCAAATGCATCGGATGAGTACCGAGATACTCCAAATGAGGGCACATCCGGTCAATACCATCTGATAACATCAGATGAATACCGAGATATTCCAAATGAGAACACTTCCTGTCAGTTCCGTCTGCCATTATCGGGTGTGTCCCGAGGTACTCCAAATGACCGCCTTTCCGGTCAATACAGTCTGCCATCATCAGATCATGTTCTTGATGTTTCTAGTACTATAACATCTGAAACTGAGGATGGAGTTTGCGATTCTCAATCTGATACCCGTCCGTCCTTTTCAAGGAACTGCAGTTCGGAAGTAACTTTAGTTTCTAGGTCACGTGATGGGATGGTAAGCGGGAGCAGTGTGTCGAGCATTATCACTGTTTATGATGACTCCATACTTGATGATGATGTATTTATACCAGCCGCTGATTATGAAACCGTGTATGAAACAGTTGAATTTGGTGCACAGTTGAACGGCGAAAATATTAATTCTACGCACGTATAGACACATAATCTAGGACTGTGTTATGCGGACACTATTGTTGGGAACGGGCACAAATTTCATAGACGATCTTTGGCTTTGTACAACCAACTGATCATCGACTAATAACCGACTTGTAGAAAATACAGTCGACTTTCGTTACCTCGAATTCCAAGGGACTCTCTGAAATACTACGTGATATCCGTACCTCGACATATCAGATTTGCAGAATTGAGGAAAAAATAATTCGAACAACCACATTTAACAAATATATGTGTAATTGGACTCTTGAAGTTAGAGATATATTGAAAATATTGTGGAAGAGAGTAGAAATTGCTCCTTAGGAGCAATTTCTCCTCTTTTCAACAATATTTTTTTTACCTGTTGTTAGATTTTCATGTTTAGGCAGGGACCAGATTTTCACTTCGAGATAAGCGGTTATTCGAGATAAGCGAGGTCGAGATCAAGACAGTCAACTGTATATTCATTCTTAATCAGCCCTCTTCCAGATACATATCCACTGCTCCATTGCTTACTTCTCCATGACAGGGGGTAGTTGGGTGAGGCAAAGGTGTCGTGTATCTTGCCTCACCGGGACGTCCAACTGAGATTGACTTACAGTTGGGAAAGGCCTGCTATCCTTGCAGCAGGTATGGGTAGAGGGGGAATGTTTTTATTTCTTCTGTTTCTTCACTTTCATTCATTTTCCTCTTTCTCCTATGTCCCTCTCTTTCATCTCAACTGTCTCTCTTATCTCTCTTCTCCCTTTCTCTGTGAGACGACACAAAATGACCCACAACGGTTGACATGTCGTTAAACCCAAACACAATCAATCAATCTCCATGATAACATGTGCTGTGGGCATTCCAAGGCGCTTTTAATGTGTACGCACAAAACATGTTTTCGTGGAACATAAGAAAATATCTACAGTTTGGTACCATCCTTATTCCAGGCTATTTTCTATCAGTGTTTTTCAATGTGACTGTAGATCGATTGTTGTAATCGATCATTGGGAAAAGACTAGCGGCACACCACCCGTACTACTCAGTACTGTACATTACAGACATAAGTACTGAATTGACCTACAAGGGTAGATCTATAGTCGACAAAATATGAGCTTTATATTTTGTGAAGGACATTTCAAAAACTATCCCGTGCGGGCACATGGCGTGATACAAACTCGCAATAAGGTAGATGCGTTAACATTGATACGACGTTGTCTCAACGTTGCGTGTCCGTTGGTTGGGAACCGTCAGCTTATAATGTTAATCCCCCCACCCCCACCCACACACACACACTCTAGGTACTTATTCCCCCCCCCACCCCCCCACCCCACCCCCACCCCCCCCCACACACACACTCTAGGTATTTATTCATCGCTCCAGAACAATAAGAGGGATATCCAGAAATTATTTTTCTGAATTCTTCATGAAAGCATATGTTGTGGGTACTCATTAGAAGCGCCTCCGCGAGGGAAGTCGCAATTAAAATGAGTTATAGAAAATCGGGAAAACAATATCGCATAAGCATCATTAAATACGCCCCTCATGAAGTCAGCTGTTGATATTTCTTGGATTTCTTTGATGTGTGACTTATTAGTTGGGTATCTTACAGTCAAGTGTTTCTTCAGTTATAAAAAAAAAAAATCGAGCACAGTGCGGTAATATAAGGGTAATATAGTACCTACATTTGTTAAAGGCTCCATATTCCTAAAAATAGATATTTTATTCTCCAAGAAAGGCCTAATAAATTGATATATGGTATTAATACAATCATTAAATGTGGCACCTGGCAGCCTGTAAAATTACAGGAAATCTCTTGTTCTTTAAATGGATGATTTTTTTTATCGTATCTCTGAATTAATGCTACCAATATTAATTCAGAGATACGATAAAAAGTCATTTTATTTTTTGTTCAGTTCAAAAACGAGAGACTAAATGAAGTTTACAGGCTGTCAGATGCCACATTTTATGATCGTATTAATAGTATATATCAATTTATTAAACCTTTCTCAGATAAAAAGAAAAAAGTCTGTTTTTGAAGAATACGGAGCCTTTAAGATTGTTGTAAACAAAAATTATAATATGATGTAAATGTTTTGAAATTTGTTTCTTAGAAAAGGAAATGTTTTCATTTGCATTAGATACACATATTTGTGTATATTCATTTTTAGGTGACACGAGTTGAGTACCTCACTCATTGAATACCTATACGATCATGACGTCATAACCTGAAGTGCACATGATGTCGGCGGACAAGTTTAACAGATTCATTGGATTAGACGTTTTGAGACTTCAAATTAACCATTTCATCCCTGAGTTTATAAAGTGGACTCTTCTTTTCTAGAATTTGGACATGTCCACTGGTGCGAATGGGGGTTTCAGTCTAAAATCACAAGAATCCGCTTTGGTCTGCAAGGCTAAAATGGTTAGTCCTATTTAAAAAACCTCCACAAAGAAACTAGCAAGTGTTCTATATTTAACATGCGTGCCATTTTTATCATTTTTTAATAATTATCTCATACAGCATTGAGAAACTTCAGTACAGTATAGAATTAACTGTCATATGACGTCATGAAGAGGGTCAGATGTCTGCCAAAATGAGGGTTTAAAAAGACCCATACAACGAAAGAACTTTCAGAAAAAATGGCTATACCAAAATTTTCTCACTGTCCTCCAAAACCATATGAATACTTCCGTGCCTATTTTTTATAATTTCAAACATTAGTACCGTTTGCCAATAAAACATTTAATGATATAGTTGCAGTCAAAACCTGAAAACCTACCAAGTGTACACATAAGGCACGGTTTTGTATGTTTCCGTTACTATCTTTTTTTCGCCGCAACCATGAATCAAAGAAAGGTAATCCCTGTGCTATGACGTCATGATCGATTGCTATTTATAACTGACTGAGCTGCGCCAAAACAAAATCTGTCTTCAGTAATGTTTCAGCTGTGTATCCCCTTAACAGACTGTGCAAATGATAATGTTTTTCGAGTATGTGCAATTTGCCTTTCAAAATCTAAAATCCCGGTATATTTATAGGCGAATTGCGTCTGTTAAAAATAGACAGCACGTGCTCAGTGCGTCTGAGCAGGCGCAGTTCGCATATACCCAACGTACATGTTTTGTATTGGCGAGGTTCTCTTTTATCTCTATTGGTATAATATGTGTGACACGGACTGTTGTTTTAATTATGAACTTATCAAAATGGACGAGTATAGATCGGAATATAACTGTCAGGTGACCTGAAGCGTCTGGTTTCCAGCTCTTTTACGTCAAATGGAAAACTGAAGCCAGAAGTTACAGGTAACCGGGCAAGGTTATAGTTTGATCTACATCGGAAGAATTTCAAACAGACAATTATTGAGCACCAACATCAGAAAACGTATCTGCGGACATGTGCGCCCAGCAAAAATTCAGATCAGACTGAGCATTTGCGCAGTCTGATCAGAATCTTCACTGGACGCATTTTGGATAGTCAGTGATGCAAGATTTGTTCATGCGGGCAACGAAGACTCTCTTCAGACTGCGCGGATGCGTCTTCGTTCAGAGCACATATCAAAACGTCCTGTTGCGCCCCGACTGATCGTCAGTTGGGAAAATATCGTCTTGTTTGAGTGAAAATGGTCCTCGACGTACATGATATATTGATGGTAAATTTCTCAAAGACTAACACTTATAGGGGTGGGGGTTTGTTACACCTGGTAGAATTTCGCCAGTTTCTGTAGAGGTTTTTTTTGTGACTTCCGGCTTGTTCTCCTGCAAACGAAGCCCCTTCCAAAAAGAGGTCTACTCTAAAAGGAAAGAATTTGCTTCCCGAAAAGATGTTGGAAGGTAGATAGTTTTTGCAGGCAGGGTGTCGCCGCAAGGATAAAGAATAGCCTCCTATCAGAAGAATGGTACACACATTCGACCCTCATTGTCTTAAATTCCAAGCGATCAGAATTTTCAGTGTGAGATAACAGTAGTTTTGAGATAACAGGAGTTGAAATGTAAAGAAAATGAAGCAAAACTTAAACTTATTTTATCCAAAATTTAGTTTGACTTAAGCAGTAGTCTGAGTTATCAGTCTTTGAGGTTTGAGATAATGAGAGTCAATTGTATTACTTTATCAGAGTCATTTCCCTTGAAGGGGTGTCTGTTTCCGCATAAAACGTCAGCGCAATCTATACAGGGCCTAAAATTGCTTTTCGCACACACAATATTTGAATAGGACTCCAGTTAACTCAAAAGGTGGGCGTAGAAGGCCCTTCTAAGACTGCACTGGCGTGCATGTCGGACCGGACCATGTTGCTCGCAAATCATATAATGACGTATATGCAGTTTATTTTATCTTTAAAGTGTGCGTGCGTGTGTGTGTGTGTGTGTGTGTGTGTGTTAAAGTCATCGAATGAGAAATCCGTAAAATGGGTTTTGATAATTATGACTTTACAATAAAACATCTAGCAGATATTTTGTTGTTTACTTTCTTAGTAATCAGTATATAGAAGCGGGTCCATCCAGCAATAAATATACCGTATTCCACCTAATTACCGCACAAAGATCAGCAGGTGACTGTCCAATGACTATAATTGGTTCCTTTTTTTTTCTGTTTTCCTTTATAAAAGATACGTTGCAGGTACTCATTTGGATTTCCTCGACATCTCGAGGCAATCCAAATGAGTAACAACAACACATGTTTTCAAAAAGACGTAAAAGTCGAGGCAATTTAAATGAGTACCCCACGACATATACACTTCAACCTCTGTATAACACGATTTGTTATAACACGGTTTTGGATATAACACGGTTCAAAGATGGATCCCAAAAATGTATAAATTATATTGAAATAAATGACCATAAATGGTCATTTTTCAATATAATCTATACATTTTTGTTTGGCTATAACACAGTTGCTTAAATAACACGGTTTGTGCTCTGGATCCCTACAATAGTGTTATAAAGAGGTTGTGGTGTACTTTTATATAAAGAAGTTGATAAAAGTACATGGGCTATAATCTACTTAACTGTGCGCTTATACTTGAAGGATATGTGCGGTAATGTGATCGAATACGGCAATATTGTTGAACCACTGTAGAATTTTTGGAAATAAGCACGCAAATTATATATAGTAAACTAGACTATAGAAGTAATCATCCTTGGACACGCTCACACCAAGAAAGTGACAAGCTTTCAGGCCCAGGATAGCTACATTCTGCCAATAAGGTCTCATCAAGGGCCCTCACAAACTTTCTTTAATCCCGAAATGGGCTCAATGATTATAAAAGGCTAGAAAACATAGACTACACTAGAGGGAAGTACGGGAAGGCGTTTTATGGCCGTCGCACGGTACTAACACCAGCTGTTGTGAACAAAGCCAGAATCTAAAACAAAAGGATCTGAAATCTTTGAAAGACTGGGTACCTCTCGTATCAGTATACAGTTTTTCTGTTATTCTGTGTATACACGTAGTCTGGTCCGCAATGGACTTAATTCATGGTCCGTAATGGACTTATGGTCCACAATGGACAGTAATGGACTTGATCTAGAATATACTGGCTGGATTCCCTCTTAACAGATAATGTCACATTGTGTATATATTTAACACACAATAAAATGATAATAAAACGGTATCACTGTCTCTATTATACATGGAACCCCTTTGAGAATAAAATACAGTGAACCCTTGTTATAACGACAGCATTTGTTCCCAAAGGCGTTGCCATTAAAATGAATTTACGTTTTACAGAATACTTAATGAGCAGATCGATATTTCAAAAAGGTCTTGTTTTGTTCTTATTTCCTCACAGAACATATGTTTTTTATATTTATTAGAATCGCCTAACTGAGGCAATTCTAACAAATATCTAAAATATATGTTTCTGTAAAGTATTAACTACAATATTCTTGCATAATTTGTGACTAATTGTTACATCTTAAGCGAAGAGTTTGTGATAGTCAAATTGTTAGTATAACGTAATCTGTCGTTGTATCGAGTGTCGGTATAAAGAGGCTTGTCTGTACAGAAAAAAAAAATGATGTTAACGACGCAGTGCTTTTATTATGTTAACAAGTTTATATATTGTTCATCCCCATGTACCCCAGTGATGAATAATGAAAACAGAGGTACAGGAAACCTCAATGACTCGAACACCGATGGCTCGTTTACCATGGCTAATTCGAACTCGTTTTTGAGCCCCTAGGAAATTCTCTTGATCTCTCAAAAAAAGCAAATATTTATGGATATATGTATTTTAGGGATTTTTTATTATGAATGTATGTTGTTGTAGTCATTAGAATCGCCTCAGCGATGCGATTCTAATGAGTACATTCAACATACAATTATTATATAGAAGATCGAAAAGACATACAAGATCTGGCGTTATGACTAACTCCCAGTGGCTGGAACTAGCCATGTCTAGAACAAATTTAGATGGTCCCAAAGATGTTTGATTTATTGAGGTTTGACTGTATGTAGGTTGCTGCATTATTAGGCGGACTTTCAGGATTTAACAGTGTGTTATTTTCTTCTAGCAACCTGTTTTGCCGCCTAGAATAGCCCAAAAACCTAAGTCATAGCCTAGTAATGACACCAAGAGGAAGAGCCAGTAAACCATGAGACAGTACACAAATCACAGACCAGAGAAAAGCAAAGTAACCAGCATCCTCTTCCTAACATAGAGACAGTACACAAATCGCAGACAGGGGAAAATCAAAGCAGCTAGCCTCCTCTTCCTTACAAAGTGACAGTACACAAATCACAGAAGAGGGAGAAGCAAAGCAGCCAGCTCTCTTTTCCCTACAAGATGACTGTACACAAATCACAGGCAAGGGAAAAGCAAAGCAGCCTGTTTCCTTTTTTTCTGCAAAGTGACAGTACACAAATCACAGGCAAGAGAAAAACAAAGCAACCAGCTCTCTTTTCCCTGCAAAGTGACAGTGCACAAATCACAGGCAAGGGAAAAGCAAAGCAACCAGCTCTCGTTTCCCTACAAAGTGACAGTACACAAAGCACATGCAAGGGAGAAGCAATGCAGCAAGCTCCCTCTTTACCACAAAGTGACAAAGCACAAATCACATGGAAGGAAAAATTCAAAGCAGAAAGCTCCGTCTTCCATACAAAGTGACAGTACGCAAATCACTGGCAAGGGAAAAGCCAAGCAGCTAGCTCCCTCTTCCTAACAAAGAGACAGTTCGTAAATCACAGGCAAGCAAGAAGCAAGACAGCTAGCTCCCTCTTCCCCACAAAGTGACAGTGCACACATCACAGGCAAGGGAGAATGAAAAGAATTAAAGCAGCAAGCGCTCTCTTCCCTACAAAGTGACAGTACACAAATAAAGCAGCCAGCTTCCTCTTTCCTAAAAAGTGACAATACACAAGTCACAAGCAAGAGGAAAGAAAATCAACCAGTTACCTTTTCCTAACAAGGTGGCAGTAGACAAATTACTGACCAGACAAACAGCTCCCTCTTCTTAACAAGGTGACAGTACATAAATTACATACCAGAGAAAGCAAAACAACCAGCTCCCTCTTCCCAACAAGGCTACAGTACACAAATCACGAATCAGAGGAAAATAAAGCTACCCGCACACTCTTCCCAACAAGGCTACAGTACACAAATCACGAATCAGAGGAAAGTAAAGCTACCCGCTCACTCTTCCCAACAAGGCTACAGTACACAAATCACGAATCAGAGGAAAGTAAAGCTACCCGCTCACTCTTCCCAACAAGGTGACGGTACATAAATCACAGAACAGAGAAAAGCAATGCAGACAGCTCTATCTTCCCAACAAGGTGAAAGTACACAAATCATTGACAAGAGAAAAGCAAAACAACGACCTCTCTTTTCCCAACAAGGTGACAGTACACAAATCATTAACCTGAAAAAAGGCGCAAAACAACCAACTCTCGCTTCCCAACAAAGTGACAGGACACAAATCATAGACCAGAGAAAAGCAAAGCAGCCAGCTCTCTCTTCCCAAAAAGGTGACAGTACACAAATCATAGACCAGAGAAAAGTAAAGCAGCCAGTTCTCTCTTCCCAACAAGGCGACAGTACATAAATCATACACCAGAGAAAAGCAAAGCAGATACCTTCCTCAACAACAAGGTGACAGTACACAAATCAAAGTCCAGGTAAAAGCAAAGCAGCTAGCTCTCTCTTACCAACAAGGTGACAGTACATAAATCATAGACCAGAGAAAAGTAAAGCAGCCAGCTCTCTCTTCCAAACAAGGTGACAGTACACAAATTATAGACCAGAGAAAAGCTAACCAGCCAGCTCTCTCTTTCCAACAAGTTGACAGTACACAAATCACAGACCAGAGAAAAGCAAAACAGCCAGCTCTGTTTTTCCAACAAGGTGACAGTACACAAATTATAGACCAGAGAAAAGCACAGCAGTCAGCTCTCTCTTCCCAACAAGTGACAGTACAGAAATCACAGACCAGAGAAAAGCAAGCAGCCAGCTATCTCTTCCCAACAAGGTGACAGTACACAAATCATAGACCAGAGAAAAGCAAAGCAGCCAGCTCTGTTTTTCCAACAAGGTGACAGTACACAAATCACAGATCAGTGAAAAGGAAAGCAGCCAGCTCCCTCTTTCAACAAGGTGACAGTACAAAATCAAAGCAGCAAGTTCTCTTTTTCCAGCAAGGTGACATTACACAAATCATAGACCAGTGAAAAGCAAAGCAGCCTGTTCTCTCATTCCAACAAGGTGACAGTACACAGACCAGAGAAAAGCAAAGCAGTCAGTTTTCTCTTTCCAACGAGGTGACATTGCACAAATTATACACCAGAGAAAAGCAAAGCAGCCAGCTCTCTCTTTCCTACAAGGGGACAGTACACCAATCATAGACCAGAGAAAAGCAAAGCAGCCACCTCTCTATCTCCAACAAGGTGACAGTACACAAATCATAGACCATGAAAAGCAAAACAACCAGCTCTCTATCTCCAACAAGGTGACAGTACATAAATCATAGACCAGTGAAAAGCAAAGCAAGCAGCTCTCTCTTCCCAACAAGGTGACAGTACACAATCATAGACCAGAGAAAAGCAAAGCAACCAGCTCTCTCTTCCCAACAATGTGACAGTACACAAATCACAGACCTGAGAAAAGGAAAGCAGTCAGCTCCCTCTTCCCTACCAGGTGACAGTACACAAATTATAGACCATAGAAAAGCTAAGCAATCAGCTTTCTCTTCCCAACAAGGTGACAGTACACAAATCATAGACCAGAGAAAAGCAACAAAGCAGCCAGCTGTCTGTTCCCAACAAGGTAACAGTTCACAAACCACAGACCAGAGAAAAGCAAAGCAGTTAGCTCTCTCTTCCCAACAAGGTGACAGTACACAAATCATAGACCAGAGAAAAGCAAAGCAACCAGCTCTCTCTTTCCAACAAGGTGACAGTACACTTATCATAGACCAGAGAAATGCAAAGCAACCAGCTCTCTCTTTCCAACAAGGTGACAGTACACTAATCATAGACCTGAGAAAAGCAAAGCAACCAGCTCTCTCTTTCCAATAAGGTGACAGTACACTAATCATAGACCAGAGAAAAGCAAAGCAACCAGCTCTCTCTTTCCAACAAGGTGATTACACTGTTTCACAAGATCTTCTTAACACAATACTTAGACAGCGAACAGACAGAAAAAGCATGAAAAATGCCCCGAAGCCAGCAGTCACAAGACCACAAAGAAAACAACCAACATCAAAACAACCGCCATAGAACGGTCAGCAGAAAAACAGTACCAGGGTGGGATGGGTAGGGAACTGGGAGGTTAAATTGTCTTAAACGGTACTAATTCTTCACCCTAGGAAAATGTAAAATACGTGTTTGTTTGGCTCGCAAAGAGGTTTCCCTATGTAATTTGTATCCTTTTGTAGACCCAACCCCCCCCCCCCCCAACACACACACACACACACACACACACACACACACACACACACACACACACACACACACACACACACACATATTGTACTGTGAAAACAGAAGAATATAGGGGTCCACGTTATAAGGGTACGTGATCAGAATTCTGCAGTTTTTAAATCAGCTTTACAAATTGCTTGTTCTTCTAGAGGCACAAATCTGTCTTAATTTTGGCCGCTTCATGCGAAAAAGTATCTTCGAACATGCGCAAAATGCGCAGATTTGTATCCCTGCGCATGCACAAACTACCATCCGGGTCTTTGCTGTTGATTCATACATTCCGTAGTATTTCCACTGATTCTGTTAGCAGATTGTGACATTACGAAAACACGCCTATTCAAACATATGGAAAATTTCACCTCCAATAAACTAAAATTTTTCAGATACAAAAACTGATATTTTTCATATTTCTGCTCAAAACATAGATTGTGGGTACTCGTTAGGACCGCCTCGCCGAGGCGGTTCTAACGAGTACCTACAATCTATGTTTTATGCGGTAATAAGAAAAATAATGTATACCCCTGTAAACCCCAGTTTTACTATATAAAAGTGGGGTTTAAGGGGGTCAAAATTATATAGGCATGTTTTCGTGATGAAGACCATGGCCAGACTGCCCGGATACCTCGTAGGCGGGCTGATATGGGCCTTTCATGTCTGTTTATGCCCGAATGCACATTTGCGCATGGCATGGGTCAATTGAATAATAACAAAAATCAACTGACGCTAAGGTGCACTACCTGCAAAAAAGATTTGACTCATTACGAAAACATGCCTATATAATTTTGACCCCTTAAACCCCACTTTTATATAGTATAACTGGGGTTTACAGATTTATACATTATTTTTCTTATTTTGCTAAAAACATAGATTGTAGTGTTTTTAGAGTACCCACAATTTATTTTTTTATTTTATTTTATTTCATTTTATTTTTATTTTTATTTTATTTATTTATTTTATTTTATTTTATTTTTTTTTTTTTTTTGCTTTTTTTTTTCAGTAAAATAAGAAAAATATCAGAACTTTTTATCTGAAAAAAATTCATTTCTGTTTTTGTGGTAAAATGCTCAGCATATTTGAATAGGCATGTTTACGTGATGATAATTGTAGAAAACTTGCAAGTTCATTGATTAGATCTTGTCGATATCTATCAATAAGCCAAAAATTATCAAAATATTCCGGGAAGTATCATATTTTCTTATTTTTGCCTCGGCGATATTATTTATTAAGAAATCTGGCGTTTTTATTATTTTATTTATTTATTTATTTTATTATTATTATTTTTTTTTTACCTTCGCGAGGCTATTTATAAAAATTGATAAAGAAATCTGGTATTTGTAATCCTCCTCTCAGATGACGTTACTGCTGGTCATGCAATATTCTTCATATCTCATATTATATAGTGAAAATGACATGGTTACAAAGCCCTAGATAGGCTGGATGAGTGGCAAACTGTATAGACCAGATCAGATGCTGCGTTCTGCGGCGTCTGATCTGGGTCTATAATGGTTGCTCAGACCTTCCTTTCTGTTCTTATAGAGTAATTGGAAAAATTCAAACACGATCGGAAATTTTGCCCCCCCCCCCCCCCCCCCTTTCGCCTTCCCTCCTCCCCCCCCCCCCCCCCCCCCCCCACCACCACACACACACATTTGGGCTGTGTGACGTCACAAAGCCTATAACAGCCATTTTAAATATATCAAACCACCATAAGTTCCTTATTTCTAGGCGCATTTTGAAAAAATCTTGCACCAAAATATATGGCTTGTTAAACACATTATTTCGAGATATTCTTACAGCTTATATTGCGTTCCCCTTTAAATATGAAAGTAGAATGTCATCAGGTGTGCAAATTCCCCTTACGCCTTACGGTGACCTCCTACAAGATTTGTGTCAGACATCACGAAAACACACCGATATAATTTTGACCTCCTTAAACCCCATTTTTATAAAGTAAAATTAGGGTTTACAGGAGTATATATTATTTACCTTATTTTGCTAAAAATCAGAAATTGTGGGTACTCGTTAAAACCGCCTCGCCGAGGCGGTTCTAACGAGTACCCACAATCTATTTTTTGAGCAGGAATATGAAAAATATTAGAATTTGATCATGAAATATTTACTACGGTCATTCTCTCCCTTTCGCTGATTCAAGAAGGGCAGTTGTCAGTTTCTGGCAAAAGAATGTGCACAATACTGGTTAACCGCTTAGAGGACTAAGCCTGCCCAGTAAAAGTGTGGTTAGTAAAGTGACCGCGCTCGACATGACCCCATTGGGTTGACTGGGCCGTAAAACCTGAACACAAACAAACAAACAAATACTGCACTATCACGCAGAAAAATCGACCGACCGACTGTTGGTTCAACTTTCAGCGTATGCCCTAAAATCGACTTGTGAGTGCGTCGGTCGATTAGCGAGAACAGGCATTATTCTAGAATTTTATTCATTTTTCGGAGCATTGCGTTCGTCTAATCATTGTTAACTCAGTTATTGTATTTTTTCTTAATATAAAGAATGTAAGTTTTTCATCCCTGTTTTATTTGGCTTAAACCTTTACGGGTCCTTTCATTTTAGCTTGGCATCACGAAAGCATGCCTATTATAATTTTGACCCCCTTAAACCCCACTTTTATATAGTAAAACAGTGGTTTACAGGGGTATACATTATTTTTCTTATTTCTGCTCAAAACATATATTGTGGGTGCTCGTTAGAACCGCCTCGGCGAGGCGGTTCTAGCGAGTACCCACAATCTATGTGTTGAGCAGAAATATGAAAAATATCAGAGTTTTTTTTATCTGAAAACTTTCAGTTTTTTTGGAGGTGAAATTTTCTGTATATTTGAATAGGCGTGTTTTCGTAATGAATGGACACACGTCGACTCTGTACCTGTATTATTTGCGACAACGTCATAGCGGTCTCTTCCAGTAACAGCTATTTATTAGAGAGAGAGAGAGAGAGAGAGAGAGAGAGAGAGAGAGAGAGAGAGATTTACAACAGGTTAAGAAGATTTGAGATACTTGTTTCGCCATTTCCACATTGTAAGAAAATTATTATGCCTCTCTTTTCGCTTTATTGCACATCGATGCCCCCCCCCCCCCCCCACCCCCCACCCCACCCCCGACACACACACACACCGGAAGCAAATTCCTTCCTTTTAGAGTAACCCCTTTTCAGAAGGGAGACAAAACAATTCTGACTGAGTTGTCTCTCCTAAAACGCATGACGTTTTATAACATAATCTGAACTTTTACCGTTTACAGGTTTATACATGAATAATGAATTAATCTGTATTTGATTGCCAGTTCAATGCTAAATTTGCCCACAAAAAAGCGAATATATTATCATGTTTTCTATTATTCATGTTTCACCTAGAATCTTGTAATTGAATCTTCACCTCGTGTTTCATTAATTTCTGGACATTAGGACAAATCACACTTGAAAGTACCTTCCTGTTTCCTCTTAGTTCTTTATTGTTTTTTCTTAGTTCTGTTTTCAGTTTCTAACTATTTTTCTTTATATTTCAAGTTCAGATGTGATCTTATTGTTTTAATGTTGTTTGATTTGTATTTGTTAGCCATTCTGCGTTCAATCAGCCTTCCTTGGGTTTCTTTCGCTTTTCGCTCTTTAGCTTTTCGAACTTTCGGCACGATGTAACATATTTTTCTCACTTTTTTTATAGGCAAATTATATAGAAATGAAATTCAAAGTTGTCCATTTTGGTCATTGTAGATTTGTGATATATAAAAGTGAAGAAATTTGATAAAATAGCCTTAAGTAAGTCAACCCAAAAGTACTGATATTTTTCTTATTTCTCCATGAAAACATATGTTGTGGGTAATGAGTACCCACAGCATATGTTTTCATTTAGCATCTCGAAAACATACCTATATAATTTTGACCCCTTTATACCCCACTTTTATATAGTAAAACTGGGGTTTACAGGGGTATACATTATTTTTCTTATTTCTGCTCAAAAACATAGATTGTAGGTACTCGTTAGAACCGCCTGCGTGAGGCGGTTCTAACGAGTACAAACAATATATGGTTTGAGCAGAAATATGAAAAATATCAGAAATTTTATCTGAAAACTTGCAGTTTTTTGGTGGTGAAATTTTCAGCATATTTGAATAGACGTGTTTTCGTAATGAAATAAGAAAATATTGTCTGGATACCCCTCTTATTGATGAGGAGCAATGAATAAGTATCTGGAAGAGGGCTAAATTAAGAATGAATATATCGTCTATAAATCGATTATCAATAGATGATCAGTCGGTTTTGGCGAAACCAATGATCGACTATGAAATTCTGTTCGATTCCCAACACTAAACTGCGGACAACGAAGACAGACCCCTAGCAGGCTCTCTTAAAAATAAAGGCTTTTTATAACCGCTATTTTCGGCCAAATAAAGGTATTTCAGGATGAATTTTCTACAAAATAAAGAGTATTTAACAGTTAAATTTCTTGACAGATCCCAAGCAAAAGGACCCCGCGCCATCACATCTCAAGCAAAAACGGGAGAAAACTTGCAGAGAAAATCTGACATTTTCATCTATAAATGGTAATGACAATATTAACTTGCATTTCTGTTTGGAAACATCTTAGTGACAATATTAACTTGAATTTCTGTTTAGGGACATATGAATTTTAGTCACAGAACTATAATAATTTGCTGTTATGAAATGGTACATATTTACCCCGCCCTTCTCTTGTATTTGCAAATTGCAAAATATAAAGGTTTTCTCATCAAAATACAGGTCTTTACAGGTTTTTCAGCCAAATAAGGTTTTAAAGGATTTCAACAAAATTAAAGGTTTTTAAATGTTTCAAAGGGCCTAGGAACCCTGCCAAGACTGACCAGACTCAATGGAATGAAGTGTAACGTAATGGGGTCACACCTGGGATACCGAGGATGGACCAGACTGTGCGGATGGATGGCACACTTGTCAGAAAAAACATTTGCTGACGTCAATACTCCTACAGGCTCGCCATGCAAAAACATGTCTTCGTGAGTTGGAGGACATCGAAGACAGATCAGCATGTGCATCCGCGCTGTCTGATTAGGGCCTTCAATGTCCGCTGCCAGGATAACGAAGTACAGAAAAGACTGATCAGACTATATACAGTCGATCCTCGTTATCTCGAAATCCAAGGGACTCTATGAAACACTTCGAGGTATCCGTACTTCGACATATTAGATTTGCGGAACTGAAGAAAACAATTATTCGAACAACCGCCTTTAACAGAATGAATATGTAATTTGACTCCTAAGTTAGAGATATATTGAAAATATTGTGGACAAGAGGAGAAATTGCTCCTAGGAGCAATTTTCTCCGCTTTTCCACAATATTTTGTTGCCTGTTGGTAGATCTCTGTGTTAAAAGAGGGACCAGATTTTCACTTTAAGATAAGCGGTTATTCGAGATAAGCGAGGTCGAGATAACGAGAGGCAACTGTATTTCCGCTGGTAGACTGGCTCCAGTCTCCCGTGACTATTTTGTTTTTTTATAATCTGTTAAATAATCTACAAAAATAAAAAAACAAGTAATATCAAAGTAATATCATGACTAGTGACCAGCCTTTATAGTCATGATATTTTTTATTTTATTTTAGTGGATTATTAAACAGGATTATGAGGAAAATATTTTGTCACTTGAGACAGTCTATTCCGCTGGCTGATCTGGATCTATACTGTTTGCGTTTACCTCGAAGTTGCGTTTAACCATAATAAAAAGAGATGTGCGCCCAGGAAAGATTCAGATGAGCCTGCGCATTCGCGCAGTCTGATCAGAATCTTAACCGGACGCATGTTGGATGGCCAAGGATACAATATTTTTTTAATGCTGATAACGTAGACTCTAATCAGACTGTGCGGACGCGCAGGTTTTGAGTCTTCGCTAGGCAAACGTGTCAGCAGGTACGATTTCTCACGATGCGATTCATATGTGGGTCAGCTGTGACGTAATCGGCGACAGGTATAAAACACTCGACCTACTGGTTGGTACCAGAAACTCTGCGTTTGGTCACAGACATCGTTAGCCTGCTGAGCTCCGAAATTCCGAGTTAGAGGTAGTTTTCATATTTTCTATCACATTTTTCTCATATTCACGCCTCTAAAATCTCACGGGTGTTATATATGTGCCCAGATACAAGTAAGATGTAATTTTCCTATATGCTTTCTGCTATACATTGTCCTGAAATCTGAAATTGCCGAAATGTATTAATAAACTTTAAAGTTTCAGTTAAAATGTAAGGTGCTATTGCCAGGTTTCGAACCTACGCCATGCACGCGCATGGCGGCGACGACGAATAGAACTGCATCGGCCATTGTCATAATTTGACAGTGTAAAAATAAGCCAATTATAGTGCAAACATATCAAAATACAAGGATTGTGGGGAAAAAATGAGGCTCTTAGTTTGTAAATATACTATTCAAATTTATTTATTGAATGGAAAGTTTGTTGTCAAGTTGGAAATTAATTTGTTGTGAGAACATTCTAAAGCAACTCCATATAATTTTCTTAAACGGAACAGCCTAGTAAATGCACAATCTGTCTTAAAATATTAAACTCTGGAAAACAAGCATCTTGGTGCAAAGTTAATCAAACTCAGTTTAAAAAAAAAAAACATTATTGTTGTTAAGAGTTTTTAAATAACTTGTAGCATAGGTGTTATCATTTTGATTGTTCAATACACTTCAGCCATTGTATAACACGGTTTGTTATAACACGGTTTTGGATATAACACGGTTCAAAGATGGATCCCAAAAATGTATAGATTATATTGAAAAATGACCATAAATGATAATTTTTCAATATAATCTATACATTTTTGTTTGGATATAATACGGTTGTTTAAATAACACGGTTTGTGCTATGGACTCCAACAATAGTGATATAAAAAGGTTGTGGTTTCGTCAATTTATAAGACACAAACAAAGACATATTGTTGATTTCTCAGTGACGTATTGACTCGCTGGGAACTTTCATTTATTCAAACGAAATATTCATTAGCTCAAATAAAAATCATCATTAATTCCTACAGTTTAATGAAGTAATAATGACATATTTATCTTGTTCCTAGTTATTTTCGGTACTTATCAAATAATATCCGAACTATTTTTTTTTTTTTTTTTTTTTTTTTTTTGGTGTAGTACTATTGAATCTTTCCTAGTGAGTTGTTTCGTCGGCTATGGAAAGCCTTTATCTTAATATATTTTGTGCATTTTTTTTTTCTTTTTCTTTCTTTTTTTTTTTTTTTTTTTTTTTTTTTTTTTTTTTTGTTTGTCATCGCAAGGATCATGTGATAAACAGAATCTTACATTCGTGCTCATTGATGAAACTCATTTCTGAAACTCGTTGTGTAATTTCAGTATTTTGCTCGCAAAATACTGAAATTACCCAAACTCGTTTCATAAATTTCATATCAAATGACCACGAATGTAAGATCCACTATTTACTGTACTCCAAGCCGCTTCTGAAAAGGTGTGTACTCTTTAAGGAAAGAATTTGCTCCCTTTGTGGAGCAAATTCTTTCTTTTTAGAGTAGACCCTTTTCAGGAGAAGCAGAAGAAGAAGAAGAAGAAAAATAAAAATAAAAAAAGGCTCTACAAAAAAAATCAGGAATGCACAAAAGTTGTCTCGCGTGTCAAAAGTGGGACATCTACCCAGTGCGTCAAATTCACCTGATAGAAAAACGGTGCAGACGCTGATCAGGAGATGTATTCTGGGTTTTATGACGTCTGATCTGGTTTACAGTGTGCGATTTGACCTATTTTTATGTTTTGTTACAGAGATGACGAAAGTTCTGGCCATATTTCTGCCACTTCTCTTCGTTGGAAGTTATGCGCAGTTTAATCCAACGTGTAAGTCCAGTTTCATCATGAAAACACGCCTATATAATTTTGACCCCCTTAAACCCCACTTTTTTATAGTAAAAGTGGGGTTTACAGGGGTATACATTATTTTTGTTGTTGCTGCTCAAAAACATAGATTGTGGGTATTCGTTAGAACCACCTCGACGAGGCGGTTCTAACGAGTATTCACAATCTATGTTTTGAGCAGAAATATTAAAAATATCAGAATTTTTATCTGAAAATTTGTCATTTTTTGGTGGTAAAATTTTCAGTGTATTTGAATAGGCGTGTTTTCGTAATGGGAAATTAACTAAAATAAATGTACAGTATTTCATACAAACTGACCAAAAAAAGAAACGTCGCCTTATACAAACCATTAGTTTCTCAAATGAATTCAAATAAAGTAAAAACTCAGTGTTTCGAACATCTTTGGGACTACTAAAATTTGTTCGAGATATGGCTAGTTCCAGCCAATGAGGGTTAATCAAAGCCCAAGCTCAGGAAGCAAACAGCGATAACTTAAGGTTATTTATTTATTTATTTATTTTTTTTTTTTTGTCAATTTTCTACAAAACAATAGTATGTTGAGTGTCCTCATTAGAACTGCCTCGATGAGGCAATTCTAACGAGTACACACAACATACAATTGCATGATAAAATAAGAAAAAAAAAACACCTTTATATTTGTTTCCTTGAGCTATTGGAAGAATTTCATAGAAACTCAAAACCTAGTTCGAATTAGCCATGGTAAACGAGCCATCGGTGTTCGAGCTATTGAGGTTCGTATGTATGTTTGAAAATATTGGTTTAGTTTCTGCTTAAGTTTTAAATATGAGTACATGATAGTGAACGACGCGTACGTTACGAAAACACGCCTATTCAAATATATTTAAGATTTTACAACCAAAAAAAGAAATTTTTCAGATAAAAAAAATCTATTTTTTTTTATTTGTTTGTTTTTGTTTCATATTTCTTCTCAAAAGGCGAGGCGGTTCTAACGAGTACCCAAAATCTATGTGTTTTTTTTTTCAGCAAAATAAGAAAAATAATGTATACCCCTGTAAACTCCAGTTTTACTATAAAATAATAAGGTTTAAGGGTGTCAAAAATATATATGCGTTTCGTGATGAATCGTTATTTTTTACAGGTACAGTATCTGATTTTCAAGACGGCGTTTCTTTTTTGTGTCAGTATAGTTTTACTCTAAGTATTGGGATAGACAGACCTGGGCAAACAGCGTAGATTTAGATCATACGCCGCAAAAGGCGGCGTCTGATTATGGTCATCACCGTTTGCCACTCATCCAGCAAAGTTAAGACACATCAACGAACAGTAAATGGGCTTGATCAAATATTAAGAAAAAAAAAAAAAAAAAAAAAAAAAAAAAAGTGGGGGGAATCCACGTGACCAAATGACCAGGTACACGGAGTTTGTTACTATTTTTAGCTCCGCATAAGGTAGGATGTTTTAGAATATCTCCATTCCTACCAAATGGGATTTGTTTAAATAAAGCGCAGAGTACGCGGAAAATCAAGGCCTTTCTGGTGGTTTAAGCGCTATTCTGCGATCTGGTCTAATTCTATACAACTTTCGAAGAATGTTTTTGCTGTCAATCATGGCTACCGGGACAATGTAATTGAATTTTGACGAAAACCTTTCTCTGAATGTTCTCGAGAACCAGACCAGACTGCAGAATAGCGCTTACACTATCAGAAAGAGCTTGATTTTCCGCGTACTCTGCACTTTATTTGAACAAATTCCATCAGGTATAAATCGAGATATTCTAAAACATCCTGCCTGATGCGGAGCTAAAAATAGTAACAAACTCCGTACACACGTGGATTTCCCGCACTTACTATGCTTTCGACATTACTCGGAAACACATGCTTTGCTTGGCAGTTTAGTTTAAGGACGAGGCTATAAACAGTCAACTGTAAATAGCAAAAAAAAAAAAAAAAAAAAAAAAAAAAAAAACACACGTATAATTGATTTGCTATTTACAGTCAATTGTAAATAGCCAAGAGACGGTAAATTGGCTATTTAAAGTCAACTGTTAATAGTCGATTTGACATTTCTTGGCTATTTACAATTGACTGTAAACAGCCAATCTAACGTGTTTGGCTATTTACAATTGACTGTAAATAGCCAATTTAACATTTCTTGGCTATTTACAATTGACTGTAAATAGCCAATTTAAAGTGTTTGGTTATTTACAGTTGACTGTATATAGCGACTCTGTTATTTCATACGATTTTTTTTTCTCATTGTCCATATCATCAGAAACTGTTTGATTCTTTTTCTCAAACATTTACCCTTACATTTACAGTCGAACCTCAATAGTTCGAATACCGATGGCTCGTTTACCTTTGCTAATTCGAACTCGTTATTGTGTCTTACGAAATTCTTTTATATAGTAAAACTGGATGGATTATTTTTCTTATTTTTACTCAAAAATGTAGATTATGGGTACTCGTTAGAACCCCCTTGCCAAGGCGGTTCTAATGAGTACCCACAATCTATGTTTTGAGCAGAAATAGGGATCCGAAATTATCTGAGTTTTTTATCTAAAATTTTCAGTCTTTTGAAGTGAACTTTTCAATATATTTGAATAGGCGGTTTCTGTTAAGGTGTAGAAGAGATGGGTATGCAGTACTGTAAACTATGATATTTTCATATGAAGAGTCTCAGCCAGACCGAGACTATGGTTTTTTGGTCGCTATTTACATTACGAAAACACGCTTATTCAAATATATTGAAAATTTCACCACCAAAAACTGAAAATTTTGAGAAAAAAAATCTCTGATATTTTTCATGTCTGCTCAAAACATAGGTCTGATATTTTTCATATTTCTGCTCAAAACTGAGATTGTGGGTACTCGTTTGAACCGCCTCGACGAGGAGGTTCTAATGAGTACCCACAATCTATGTTTTTGAGCAGAAATAAGAAAAATAATGTATACCCCTGTAAACCCCAGTTTTTCTATACAAAAGTGCGCTTTACGGGGGTCAATATTATATAGGCATTTTTTCGTGGATGGCTCGAACTCTTTGGAATCATTTGTTCCAGACTTGGGGTAGTTCGAGCCATTGTGAGTTGATCACAGCGCTAGGTCAGGAGGCAAAAGGGAATAACTTAGGGATGCCTTTTCGATCATGTATAACACAATTATAGTATGCTGAGTGTACTCATAAGAATCACTTCACTTTCTAATGAGTACAGATATTATACAATTCGTCTGATTAAATATTTGATTAAAATGAGAAAATTTACTCTAAAGCATATCTAAGCATGTTTTCTTGAGTATTTACTAGGGACTCAAAATCGAGGATAAATGAGCCACGTGTTCGAGTCATTTTAATTTTACTATACTCATGAATATTGTAATTCAAAGATCAAGACGACAAGTCAGTTTGGTCGGCTTTTATTGGCCGGCGCGGGAATCGCGCCGGTCTCTTAATATAGCTTTGGATTGTTCGATTAGCGCAGAGCGCAGTTTGGTATGTTTGAATATGACCTGCAGTCCATCATTGGTAAGTTTGACTGTGACCTGTGACCTGTGGTCCATACTTAAAAAGTTCAAACATATTCATATCTGACGCATGCTAAAATAAGATTCTAGATAAGATCTGGTAACTTATTTAAGTTCTGACATGTTTTTTTTTTTTTTTTTTTTTTTTTTTTTCTTTTTGTTTTTTTTAATGTACAAACTTAAACTCGTGGAGATCCCAATATGACTAGGATTCGCATATAGTTTGATCAAGAAAATTCATAAAGCTTAATAAAAGCAAATATTAAAGAATCACATTGTTGTTCTTTTTTACCTGCTCCGTTGAAAATTTATTAAACTTTAGTATACCCTTGTCCCATATCTCTATGTAAACATGAACAAAATTTGCGCCGGTACTTAGACGTTTACGTCTAAATATTTTGTCTTGTTTACTCATTAAATGCTATGCAAATTCTAGTCACTGAGGGTTAATCAAAGCACCATGTCAGTCGACTCTAGATATCTCGAAATACTTTGAGATATCCGTACTTCGACATATCAGATTTGCAGCACTGAGGAAAAACTAATTCGACTAACCATATTTAACAAATAAACATGTGTAAGGTTTGTTTGTGTTGAGGTTTTACGGCCCAGTCAACCCAATGGGGTCATGTCGAGCGCGGTCAGTTTACCTAACCACACGTTTACTGGGCAAGCTTAGTCCTCTAAGCGGTTAACCAGTACTGTGCACATTCTTCCGCCAGAAACTGACAACTGCCCTTCTTGAATCAGCGGAAGGGAGAGAATGACCGTAGAAAATATTTCATGATCAATCTCCACGAAAGAATGTGGCCGACCTCGGCGGGGGTTGAACCCGCGACCTCCTGGTCTCCAGTCGGACGGCGCATCCAACTGAGCCACCGAGGCCGGCAAACATGTGTAAGGACTTGAAGCTAGAGTTATATTGAAAATATTGTGGAAAAGAGGAGAAATTTCTCTTCTTTTCCACAATATTTTTTACCTGTTGTTGGATTTTCATGTTTAGGAAGGGACAAGATTTTCACTTCGTGATAAGCAGTTATTGGAGATAAGCGAGGTCGAGATAGCGAGAGTCAACTATATTTTTTCGATTTCGCATAAACTAAAGATATATTGATTGTACTCATTAGAATCGCCTCCACCAGGCGATTCCAATGAATACAAGCAACATACATTTTCATGATAAAAATAAGAAAATTTCCCTAACATATCCTGCTCTCTCCTGCATTTAGATTTTATTTTACTTCACTGTTAAGTGCCTTGTTGCGACCTCATAAACGTCTCCCCGTACTTCACCATAGTGCAGATTATATTTTTATTACTGTAACTGTATAAATTTTCGCGAGGATAAATGTTCGCGATTTTATAATTTTAGAATTCTCACTGATATTAAAATTTGCAGACTTGTAAATTGGCCTTAGTATTTCTATACAAAATATATAGTTCGCGTGTATAAGAGTTCGCGTGTATATGAGTTCGCGTGTATAAGAGTTCGCGGATTTATGCCGATCGTGAAATTCGTGAACATTAATATACTGCGAATATTTGTACAATTACAGCACCTTTGGGATCATTCAGTTCATTCTGGTTACTTTGAAAATCGAATTTCAAAACTACTTGAGTCGGTGTAGGAGGCGCATGCAGTCTCGCAAACTACATTTAAATTTACTACATATGAAGAGACTTAATAAAACCGAGCCTCAGATTTTCATTCCTTTTTGTGTCCCTTGTTTCCAAAGAAGGATTTTTTTTATTTTTTCAGTGACGGTAGACAGTTGTACCAAAAGTGAGCTCGTTCTCACAGTGACCGACGCCGTTGCCGACGGCATCATCTATATTCAAGGGCAAGGCGTCGCCTGCAAACAAACAACAGCCGCGGGATCGAACCAGCATACTTTCAACTTTGGTTCGTGCAATATACAATGGGTGAGTACGACAAAATACATAGAGTTTATTCATTCTCCTATTTTAAATATGGGATTTATAAACCGAGGTAGGTAAAATATCCGATAAAGAAACGAGTGCGAAGCACGAGTTTCTTTATCGGATTTTTTTTACCTCCCGAGGTTTATAAATCCCATATTTAAAACAGGAGAAATGAATAAACTGTACATTACATGCATTTCGCCGCAATAGAGTACACCATTTAAGAGGCTTTTGTGGCAAGTCTAGTCTGCCAGTTTGTTTACGCTGTCATTTCTATTTTGGATCGGCGTAGTAATAAATAATATATTTAGGATAGCTTTTTATTTAATCCTAAATGATACTGACAGCAGGGTCAAAATCTAGGCTGTTCATATGTTACAAAAAAAAAGTAGTTCCGGTTAAAGAGATTTATTTCCCTTGCTAAGAGGAAATATTTCTTCTTAGAAAACAAGGAAAATACCAGTTTTATGTCTGGTAGAAATCATGGTATTTTTTGTTTATGCATGTAATATATGAACTTACCATATTCATAGGCCGACCAAACTGACTTGTCGATTTAACCTTTTAATTATAAAATTAACAGTCGAACTTCAGTGGCTCGAACATCTTTGGGACTATGGAAATTTGTTCTAGACATGTGAAGTTCTAGTCACTGTGAGTTAATGAACGCACCAAGTTAGACGACAGATGCGGATTATTTAGGTATATCTTTTCGATTTCGTACAAACTAATGGTATGTGGAGTGTACTTATTCGAATCGCCTCGAAGAGGCGATTCGAATGAGTACACACAACATGCATGTACATTTTCATGATAAAATAAGACAATTTCCCTAATATATCCTGCGAATTTATGCACTTTGATCTTCCTTTCTTAGGGCTTGGGAATGTATCATTTTTAATTCCAGGACGAGTCATTCAAAATAGTAATTCAGAAGAAAGTTTTGTGATGTTTTGGAAGGGCCATGTGATAAACAGAATCTTACATTCCTGGTCATTTAATATGAATTTATGAAACTCGTAGGATAATTTCGGTATTTTGCTCGCCAAGGCTCGCAAAATACCGAAATTACCCAAACTCGTTCCATAAATTTCATATTAAATAATCCTCTATTTGTGATGTTTATATACAATGTAAACAGCGGTCTTCACTTGTGTAGCGACAATTAAGCGCATTAAGTATTACATGAAGAAAAGAAATATTTGAAATGAAGAGAGATCACTTACTTTAAAGTACATTCTCTTCCTTCATCAAAGGGGCTGCACATATATTCAAATGGGCTACACACACACACACACACACACACACACACACACACACACACACACACACACACACACACACACACAAACTTGAAACTAATTCGTATGACGAACAATAGAGCAAAAAAGTCAAATAAGAGATAAAGAATGAACAGAAGTAGTCTAAATTTTGTTGTTTAATTTTAACAATATGTTGTCTGAAGATCAGCATTAGCTGTGAAAGTGTTCACATTATATATATATATATGTTGATACTCCTTTCTTCCAGGAAGAGTCATTCAAAATCATAATTCAGAAGAAATCGTTGTACCAGACAGGGGATGACAAGCAAATACCAATCATGTGTATCGCCGATCTGGCAGACATAACCGTCACCAACAATCTTAACGCTGCGTGAGTCTATTGTCTATTAACCGTAATTTATTGTCTACGCCCGTGGACGTAGAGAATCCTAATTTAGTATTGCTTTGGAAGCACTTTATGAAAGGTCAGACTGGATCAGTGCTGCTCAACGTTATTATAACTAAATCGTGGGACGATCAAAACGTTCTCGGTCCCTGTATTTTGGGAATGACCAAGAGCAGAAAAAGTGCCATTATTCTTAGTATAATTTCCCTTTGTCTCGAAACGCGTTCTCCAACGCTGTTCCAGTTTGCTTATCCTTTCAAAATATAAGCCGTCTTCCTGGTTCCCAAAGTACTCATCAACGGCATCTATGATGCCTTCATCACTTTCAAAATTCTTACCACGAAGGTTAGCTTTCAAATTTGAAAACAGATAGAAGTCCAAAGGGACTAAATCTAGAGAATACGGGGGATGACAAGGACCTCGAATCTGTATTAAATTGCAACAGCCATAGCAACTTCAGAGGTGTTGGCTGGTGCATTATCTTGCAAAAGCAGAACATCTCGAGTCAACTTTCTTCTTCTTTTATTCATAATCTCCTGACGCAGCCGCGTTAGTTCTTCTGCGAGGCCATCACCTTCTCTGCTGAAGAAACTCTCTTCTTAGGAGCGCGCGCGCGCGCGCGCGTGTGTGTGTGTGTGTGTGGTTGGGGGGGATTCAGATTACTTCCATTGCATACTCTGCTTTTTGGCCTCAGGACCACAGGGATGCACCCAAGTCACAACTCCTCAAGTTCATCTTCATAGAGAGACAGGAGATACTTAGAAATATCAAACCTACTCTTCTTACTTTAAACATATTTTATTTGTATATCATAATTTACATACATGGATAGTGATATATAACAGTAACCATCCATACAAATGTAATTCGAAAAAACAAAAAAAAAACAAAAACAAAAAAACAAAAAAACTTGCGACTTATATGAATTCGTCTCCCATCAAATCATCATTATACTTGACTATACTCTGATCACAACCACATACACACATGTAGAGTACGCATTCTCTGTTCCATGAATAATGGATCATTCATGATGAGAAAGGGGGGAAAAAGTAGGGTATAAGATAATAAAACCGTGAAGAACAGAAGGGTTGAGAAGATCAAGCTAGTGCAAAGAAAGAAAATAAGATGGACTTCAGGGGAAACCCAAACTAATCAGAATACAGTTGACTGTCTCAACCTCTCTTACCTCGAATAGCCGCTTATCTCGAAGTGAGAATATGGTCCCTGCCTAAACATGAAAATCTAACAACATGTAAAAAATATTGTGGAAAAGAAAAGAAATTGCTTCTTAGAAGCAATTTCTTTTCTTTTCCACAATATTTTCAATATATATCTAACTTCGAGTCCAATTACACATACATTTGTTAAATGTGGTTAATCGAATTAGTTTTTCCTCAATTCTGCAAATCTGATATGTCGAAGTACGGATATCTCGAAGTATTTGAGAGAGTTCCTTGGAATTCGAGATAACGAGAGTCGACTGTATATGTTTAATTTGGATACAAAAGAAAAGCCCAAGTAAGCCAAGACATGATTACGTTCTTAGTTTATTTCCAAATGTGAGCGAGACTACCGGCGAATTGTCTTACGTCTGCTATTAGGTTTTACCGCAAGTAGCGCAATCGGGAAATGAATTTGTTTCTTTCTGTCACTCAAAAAGCAGGAAAATTATTATTTGCCCTTTACTTCTCCAGAGACAAAGATGACGACGCCGGCCAGAATAAGACAGTGAAACCGACAGCAACAATGGCACTATTCAAGGACGGTACGGATATTTCCGGCACAACTGTCAAACTGACAGACGTCGTCACAATGCTGCTTCAGCTGGACAATGATTACATAGGTAACCTTTGACCTTAATCGGCTGATTTTGAGTTTAACGGCCCTGTCGACACTATTAAGGTTATGTCGAGCTGGTCAATTTACCTAATCATACTTTTCTTGGGAAGGCTTAGTCGTCTATAGACCTTTTTAATGTTATTGTTTTTATCCGGGTTACTGACCACGTGATTACAATATTATGCCACGTGACCAATAGTTGTGGAGGGCAAAAACATTTCCAGTTCCATTGATACTAATTGATTCAACCCGAACTTACTTGGATATTGAATTCCTTTTTATATATATTCACTCGTAAATTTTATCTGACGTTAAAAAATACAGCTTTAACCCTTAAAGCGCCAATCACAACTCTTCTCGTCTGCTTTGTCTTCTGCTGGTTATTTTAAAAGTCATTTTTGAAAACATTGTGGACCCATATCAGACTGTTCCTTTAGGCGCAGTCTGATCTGGATCCACACTGTTTGCCTGTATGCAAAACTAGGTTTGAAAAGTCTGCAAGAATATTCAGCAGACGACATAAACAGACGACATTGTCAGATGCAGTTTTTCTTGGCGCTTTAAGGGTTAAGAAGCTTTTTCACTGCTTTTCCTAAGACAAATACAACTGTTTCAATGATATTTTTCCGATATCAGCAGGCACGCGCGCAACCGAAATTGTGCTTTATGGTGATCATTTTTTTTTATAGTCAAAATATGTGTTAATAAATGTGTTTATGACATTTGAATGATCACTCAGTGAGAATCTCGTTTGAAAAGGAACTTTCGACGAAAGAAAGTGCTTTATTTTTCTGAAAAAAATCATCGACAATTATACTGTCCGGTAAACGTAAACAACAACTTTCTGTCATCCAATACGAATGAGGCTAGAACGTACTCTACGTTAAAGACCGAGAGGTTTCGAATGATGTTTCTTATGTGACGTAGTGTATAAAAAGGTTTATTAGGCTTAGTCCTCTAAGCGGTTAACTCTTTCGCTGCCAAATATCAGACGCCATTTGTCGTCTACTTTTGTTCTAAACAAACTATCCATTGGACAGAAGTTTATATGTTAAGTTGAAAAACTGGGCCCAGTTGTTCAAAGCGTCGTTAGCTTAACGAGCACGTTAAGGGTCATTTCGTTAACTGTTTTAGCGGATTCAATATACAATATTCTGATATTTTTTGCTGAAAAAATGTGAGTAGCTTTTGCACTGCAAAAGCTACTCACATTTTTCCTGCAAAAGATTTCAGCATATTTGCATATCACTCAATGTAAAATTTAACAAATCGTTAACTAACGACGTCGTTAGCTTTGAACAACTGGGCCCTGAATGTCAAACAGCGTAGACTCAGATGAGACGGCTCATTATGAGTCTCATCTGGGTCTCTGCTCTTTACAAAAGCTTATTATCATCGCCTGTGGCAGTGAAAAATTTAACCGGTACTTGTGCACATTCTTTAGACAGAAACTGACAACTGCCCTTCTAGAATCAGCGGAAAAGAAAGAATGACCGTAGAAAAAATATATTTCATGATCGAACTTAATAATGACGTTATAATGTTCGCGTCAAACGAAATACTGCTTTCGAACAATCGCAAGATGCAAATTCAAAACACCCAGCGCATGCGCAGAGTATCATCCGGGCCCTTGCCTTCTATTTATACATTGTGTAGTTCCCAAGAATTATGTTAAGGACAGTGAAGGCTCTGATCAGACTGTCTGCGTAAACCCGAACACGCTTTTGCATGGCACTGCCTGTATAAACGTCCTGACATCTGTCGACGTCATTTGTGGTGAAATCAACCTAGCGTTGTTATAATGCCATACACCGTTGCTTCGATATCGCCACGACATTACGACGTCAACACACTGCTATATCGATTTCCTAACGTTCTTTCGATGTTGAAACGATGCCATGACGTCACGGCGACGTCAACAGGACATTTTTATATCGACATCGTACAGCATTGCAAGCAAAAAAAAAAAAAACAAAAAAAAAAACGCGAAACGAACGACGACAAAACAAGAAAGCCATGAGGCCCATTTTCGACGTCCGACACAAGTACAGTCAGTCGATCGATCCTCAGTAACTCGAACACCGATGGCTCGTTTACCATGGCTAATTCGAACTCGTTCTTGAGTCCTTACGAAATTCTTCGGATAGCTCAAGAAGACAAATGTTAAAGTAGATTTTCTTAATCTATCACGAAATGGTATGCTATATGCACTCATTAGAATCGCCTCATTTAGGTGATTCTAATGAGTACACTCAACATACAATTATTGTGTAGAAAATCGAAAAGATTTCCCTAAATTATCAATATTTGATTCCTGACCTGGCGCCTGGACCTGATTAACCCTCAGTGGCTCGAACTACCCATATCGCGAACAAATCTCCATGGTCCCAAAGATGTCCGAGGCATTGAAGTTCGACTGTACAGAGAAAAACTTCATGTATTTAGCAAGAAAGAATTTGCAGTTGTTAGTAATTTGCGATTTATCTGCAGGACAAATTTTATGTGGAGCGCTGTGGTGCAGTGGTAAAGCGTCGGACTCGAGAACGATAGGTACCGGGTTCGATCCCCACTAACAGCAAGTGTTGTTTCCTTGAGCAAGAGACTTTATCCACATTGCTTAGTATTGGTTTCTACCCAGGTAAAAAGAGGGCCACATGGAAGATTAGTACTAGATTACTAAATGTGTTACCCTCTATAAATAAGGTCGATTATTATTATTATTATTATTATTATGCTCAGTTGAGCTGAGCATGAAAAAATGTTATATAGCATCGGGACCAGATAAGTCTGCGCATGTCAAATATAACACTGATATTCGATCTAACTACCGTGCATGTCCCTATAAGCGAACCGTCAAGCCATTTCGTAATATTCAGATTCACAACCCGTTCACTTAAATCTGCTTTGTGAAAGCATTAAGCTATGAATACTCATTATACGTCCGACTGGAGACCAGGAGGCCGCGGGTTCAAACCCCGCCGAGGTCGTCAACATTCTCTTTCGTGGAGATTGATTATGAAATATTTTCTACGGTCATTCTCTCCCTTCCGCTGATTCAAGAAGGGCAGTTGTCAGTTTCTGGCTAAAGAATATGCACAATACTGGTTAACCGCTTAGAGGACTAAGCCTGCCTAGTAAACGTGTGGTTAGGTAAACTGACCGCGCTCGACATTACCCTATTGGGTTGACTAGGCTGTAAAACCTCAACACAAACAAACAAATACCCCCGCAAACTTTGGTTGTGATGCGGTATACTGTTTTCACGTTGTCTGTTCGTTTGTCTGTCCGTCCGTCCGTCCATGACTTTGTTTTATCCTAATATCTTAAAAACTCAGTGATTGATATACATCAAAATTATAATTCTTTTTATATTAGTAGAATTTTATGCCTCAGATGCAGACATGTTGTTATAAAAAAGGTGTACCTACATAAAAAAAAAAAAATAGGGGCCAATTAGAGCAGACACACTGATACAAAAATGATGTACCCACATAAGAAAAAGGTAGGGCTAGAGGCCCAATTCTCTTAGAATTATTGCCCTTTGTAAAAGTTCTAAATGAAGTGAAAAAAAAAAAAAAAAAAAAAACTTGTGCGCATGTTTTCTCTCTAACCAATGGCTGGAATTTGACCAAACTAATATTGACACATCATAACGATGGGGGAAAAAGTGATTAGGTTTTTGTGATATTGACCTTTTTTTCAAGATCACTACAATGTGAAGATACTAAAAGTGAGTCCTGTGTGCACCATTTTTCCTAATACAGTATACCCTCAATGGCTCGAACCCGGATGGCTCGTTTACCGTGGATGATTCGAACTCGTTTTTCAGTCCCTACAAAATCCTTCCAATAGCTCAAGAAAACAAATATTTAGGGATTTTTCTTATTTTATCATGGAATTGTTTGGTGTGTGTACTCATTAGAATCGCCTCATCGAGGCGATTCTAATGAGTACACTCAACATACAATCATTGTGTAGAAAATCGAAAAGATTTCCCTAAATTATCGCTGTTTGCTTCCTGAACTGGTGCCATGATAAACCCTCAGTGGCTCGAACTACCCATGTCTCGAACGAATTTCCATGGTCCCAAAGATGTTCGAGCCATTGTGGTTCGACTGTATAAACGCAACAATGGATGTTCATCAATTTATGCAAACACATTGATATCAATAAGATGTGCCTACATAAGAAAAAGTAAGGGCTATATAGGGACCCACTCTGTTGGAGTTATTGCCCTTTGTAAAATGTCTTAATGCAGAAGAAAAAGCTTGTATGCTAATTTTGCACCCTTATCCTTATATCTTGCAAACGCAGCAATGAATGTTGACCAGTTTATGCAAGCACATTGATATCAATAAGATGTACCTAAAAAAAAGTAAGGGCTAGAGGTCTCTTTGAGTTATTGCCCTTTGTAAAATTTCTTCTTGCAGTTAAAAAGATTGTGTGCATATTATCTCTTTATACAATGGCTGGAATTTGACCACACTAGCACAGGTACATCACTACGGTGAGGAAAAGAAGTGATTAGATATTGGCGAACTTCAACTTATTTTCATGGTCACTACCTTGTAAAGACTCCAAGAGCGAGTTTTGTGTGCTCTCTTTTTCCTAAAATCTTGAAAACGCAGCAATGGACAGTCATCGATTTATGCAGACACATTGATATCAATAAGGTGGCCCTACATAAGGAAAAATTAGGGTTAGAGGCAAAAACATTATTAGAGTTATTGCCAATTGTAAAATTTAATTTTGAGCCCCTAAAACCGACTTTTATATAGTAAAACTGGGGTTTACAGGGAGGTACATTATTTTTCTTATTTCTGCTCAAAAACCTAGATTGTGGGTACTCGGCGAGGCGGTTCTAACGAGTACCCACAATCTATGTTTTGAGCAGACATGTGAAAAAATATTAGAGTATTTTAACTGAAAATTTTCAGTTTTTGGTGGTAAAATTTTCTATATATTTGAATAGTTGTGTTGTGATGACATTTTACTGTGAGATTTTTCAGTATCTTTTGTCGCACATGAACAGGCATGTGTTTTCTACAAGGTGACTACCGTATTCTACAGAACCGATGATCGGTTACAAATTTCTGGCCGATTCCCAACACAAATATAACGGTTTTTTTTTTCTTTTGCAGAGGATTTTGATATCAAAGCCAGGGATTGCACAGCGTCTACGATTGACATCACTACAGCATAGTAAGTATCCACAGACAGACAGACAGACAACCCAGGCAGCATTCTTTATAAATCTATAGCGGGCCGTTATCGGCCCGTGACGGGCCGATAACGGCCCGCTGTAGATTCATAAAGAATGCTAGCTGGGCAACAAGCGGCAAGACTAAAAAAAGTGCATTTTGTATATTGGCGGCGTAAGTCGGAAAGTGCCTCGAACATGCGCAAAATTGGTAGAATCAGATCATCCTACGCATTCATACACGCTGCAGTATCCAGTCATTCTGTTAGCATACAGTGAATGCATTGATCAGCATTTCTCTCTCTCTCTCTCCATTTGCTCTCTGACATCTGACATGTACGCGAACGCGAAAACTCAAATCCATTACGAAAACACGCCTATTCAAATACAGTAGAACCTCGATAATTCAAACTCCAATAATTCAAAGCTCGATAATTCAAAGTGATTTTGAAGTCCCAACTAAAATATTTGTATGCATTTTAACTCTTGATTATTCAAAGTCTCAATAATTCAAACAAAATTGTCTGGTCCCTTGGACTTTGAATAATCGAGGTTCCACTGTATATTGAAAATTTCACCACCAAAACCTGAAACTTTTCAGATAAAAATTCTGATATTTTTTATATTTCTGCTCAAAACATAGATTGTGGGTACTCGTTAGAACCGCCTCGCTGAGGCGGTTCTAACGAGTACCCACAATCTATATTTTTGAACAGAAATCATAAAAATAATGTATACCCCTGTAAACCCCAGTTTTACTGTATAAAAGTGGGGTTTAAGAGGGTCAAAATTATATAGGCATGTTTTCGTGATGCACTCATCACTATCACTCTCTCTCTCTCTCTCTCTCTCTCTTTCTGACATGTACGTTCAACGAAAATTCAAATCGCACTTCTCTCTCTCTCTTTCTCGCTCTTTGATATGTACGCTCAACGTAAACTGCATCCGCGCAGTCTAACTGGAATCTTTGTTGTCCGCATGAAACTACTTAGCACCGTTGTCGATCCCAAATGCTCCCATATACAGTGCGAAGACACAAGCTGATCTGAATCTTCGCTGGGCACACGTCTGACGGAACGTTTTTACGGCCCACTCAATACATTGGGATTATGTCGAGCGCATTAAGTTTACCTAACCACACTTTTACTGGGCAGGCTTAGTCCTCTAAGCGGTCAGATAGCAATGTGCACATTCTTTCGCCAAAAACTGACAACTGCCTTTCTGAATTCAATGGAAGGGAGAGAATGACCGTAGAAAATATTTTATGATCAATCTCTACGAAAGAATGTTGCCGACCAGGCGGGGTTCGAACCCGAAACCTCCTGATCACCAGTCGGACGCGCATCTTTTTGTCTCTCTTCTCCATTCTCTGGGGGACGTCACAAAATGACCCACTGGGGTTGTTGACGTTTCGTTAAACCCCAACACAATCAATTTTCTTCTGACTTAGCGGTCAAAACTTTCCATCAGTGAGGACAAATTGTGATTTAGATTATTGTTACACAGTAATAATACAGAAATAACACAGGTGGATCGTGGATTATTAAAAAGGAGAGTAGGGTTCAAAATTTGCGATGGTGGGCGGGTCGACTTGATCACATTACAGTACTTACCCAAAGTATTCGGACAGACAGGTCAGAGCAACCAGTGTAAACCCAGACTAGACGCCACGGAACTCGGTTTACACTAAGGCTGGGATAATTAATCGGATAATCGATTAATCCTTCGATAAATTTCACGAAAATGATAATCGTTACTGATTTGTTAATAATCGATTATTTGGTTTCTGTGTCTATTGTCGTATTTATCCTAAGGGTTCGGACACCTCAACTGTTAACCATACTTGTTCTAAAATTTCAACAGGTATGATATACTTCCCGATATTGTGTCTAAAAATAGGTGGGTGAATGGCAAGCAGTGTAGACCTTGATGAGACGCTGCATTCTGCGGCGTCTCATCTGGGTCTACACTGTTTGCTCAGGCCTCTCGGTTCGAAAAACATTACGGTAAGTAATAACATATGGTGAGAGTAATGATCAAACAGTTAGCCAGAAAGGTAAGATTATGACCAAATCTTCACCGATTACTAATCGATTATTGATCAAAATCGCAGGACTGATAATCGATTGTCTTTTTAGCTCTTAGTTTACACTATTTGTCACTCATCCAGAAATTTTACATCACGAAAACATACTTATACAGTTTTGACCCCCTTAAGCCCCACTTTTACAAAGTAAAACTGGGGTTTTCGGGGTATACATTAATTTTCTTATTTTATGCTCAAAAAACATAGATTGTGGTATTAACGAGTACACATAATCTATGTTTTAAGCAGAAATATGAAAATATCATTTTTTTTATCTGAAATTTTTCAGTTTTAGAGGTAAAATTTTCTATATATTTGAATAGGCGTGTTTACGTAATGAATACATTCACAGGTAGTAAAAGGAATTTGTTGAGCTTTTACCTGAAGTATACAGTACAGAGTAACTTTTTGCGAATATTTTGGTAAAAGCTGTATCCATAATTTATCCAAAATTCCCAATTAAATTTTGAATCCAGAATCACCTCCGGGTACACCTCTGAATAACTGTTGAGCCGGGGTACAGTATTCATACAAGATAGCATGTGCAAACAGCGAAAAACTCAGATCAGCTTACGCACATGCTGGTCAGAATCTTCGCAGCTTTAGATCCTTGGCTACCATAAAGGGCCTTGCTAAGACTGTTCAGACTACGCGTGTACACAGGTTGATCTACGCTGGTCGCACAGGAAACGCTGTGCCCCGGCTCAGTTGTTCTGTTTATATTTTCAGTTGTGCAGCTGACACAGAACTGTTTCCTCACTTCACGCACGTGAGTCAGGGTATCCTTTCGGCAACTTTCGGTGCTTTCCGTACCACCGATCTCAACGGCGGAAGTGTTCCGATGACTTTCTCGTGCTCTCTTCAAGTGTGCCTAGGATCCTGTCCGTCGGTAATATATATATATATATATATATATATATATATATATATATATATATATATATATATATATATATATATATATATATATATATATATATATATATATACATATAATTTATTTTATTGTTAGCGGTGAGATCAGTGTATATCTGGTGAAAATAATAGTGATATCAATCACTAGTGAATTGATATCGTATCATTTCACTTGTGACTGATACGATTTATATTTTCACTGCTCGCATTGGACGACGCCGGTTTTATTCCTTGTATCAGAAGTGGATGTTACCGCCACTTCAGCAAAACTATCAAGTGTTGGTATGCATTTTCTTACTTAGAATGTAAGGCACATTTTGGTATCAATATTATTTTGATTTGCCAAAACTTTTTGTTTTTGTCTCTCCAGCGTTTCACGTTAAGCACTGAACGTCGACGCCATGACGTTCTTGCTTTGTTTGGTGACATTATATATGACGTCATAAACTCGCGTTTGGCCTGTAAACAATAAAATAAAAAGAAAATTTTCTCTTTTGCAGTGAATACCATAAAGATTTTCATGTCGTGTAATGAAAACATTCAAATTTTCACTCGTGCTTCGCACTCGTGAAAATACTGATGTTTTCATTACACTCGATGACAATATTTATGGTATTGGTATTCACAGCAAAAGGAGTAAATATCCTCTCTCTCTCTCTCTCTCTCTCTCTCTCTATATATATATATATATATATCTTTCAAAGAAAATAAGGCTTGACATTTATCCAGTTTATACTGGCGTCCCATAGAAGGGACACTGATAGTATAAGACCCAGATCAGACGCCGCAGAACGCGTCTACACTGTTTGCATCAAATACAAGAATATCTATAAAAATTGGTACATCTCATAAAAAAATAACCAGGGACCCCTTCTGTTGGAAATGGACCAGGCCAAAGAGTTAAAGCAGAAGTGTCCCCTCGGCATAAATGAGTTAATGTGAATTGTCTACGTAGCATACGATGCACATGAAATGTCGTCATATTTTCCTTGGAAAAAATTAGAATGTCGTCCACTGCAAAACTGCTTAGCGCTTATAGTTAGTCTAATTGATTCTCTACTTGTCTGTGAGTCTTCTTTTTTTTTTTTTTTTTTTTTTTTTTTTTTGTTATTTTCGAAATACGTCGAATTATGCTGATGACGTTTTACGTGAAAAAAAAAAAACAAACAAAAGATTGGAAAAAAAATAATAAAAAGCTTTTGTATATATAATCCTGGATATTGGTTCATACATCCAATTCGTGATATATTAACCCTTGCCATGCTGAATAAATTAAGATGCCACACCCACTTCTGATTTTCTGCCAATCAGATTACTTGATCCAGGTAGTTGATATAAATTCACATACTGAATGACAAACAGTGCAGATCCAGATCAGTTGGCTTCTTCAGAAGCCAACTGATTTGGATCTACACTGTTTGCAAAGACAGGGTATATCCAGGTTCAGCAGGACAAGGGTTAATATGTACAGTTGATGTCTGAATATAAATTAGCACCTGTTGTTTAAAATTCTTGTCGCGTTTTGTAAAAGGGCGTTTATTTTATGGAATTCTGATGGAACATTTTTGTTTGCGGAAATTACGTCAATGAATATGTTTGGTCTTCATACATTCTGACCGAGCAAAGTTCGTCAACAACGGTTTTGAATTTATGGACAGGAAAAAATACGCGGCCATTCCCCTCAACATGAAATTTTAAGACTTACACGAGTACCATACACCGTTCTAAACGAATATCACACCAACGATTAGATTAAAACTTTTTGTGCATAAGTAGTTACAAATTGTTTTGCATTAAATCATGTTATAACTTTGTAAATTTACTTCTATGTATAATGTAGGCAAAAAACGACCTTTCGAAAGATTTGTGTCGTTGTATCGAGTGTGGATATTAAGAGAGCTGATTGTTTTTCAGACGACATGCCTTGATGGGACCTCTGTAACAGGAAGGAAGAAAAGACAGGCTAGTGACGATTCTGGTATTGAAGATATCAGTGTTGGGTCTATGATTGAAATCGCCGCAGAAGAAGTTGTTCTTACTGGTAAGTATACGGAGCCAAAAAAGAAATGTAACACTTCTGAATTGCATAGAAAAGCCAGATTAAATTTCTAAAATTTATGCTACATTTATAAATTACAGTGAACCCTCGTTACAACGACAGCATTTGTTCCCAAAGACTTTGTCATTAAAATGAAATTGCTATTGTACAGAATGTTTACTGAGCAGACTGATACGTAAGAATGTGTTCTTTGTTCTTATTTCTTCATAGATCATACTTTTTGGATATTTGTTAGAAGCGCCTCAATGAACTATAATACCCCGCCATTATCGTGTCACCGGCAGATAACTCTGTCAAATATTGACTAAATTTGCCTATTAGCAATCCCAAACCAGATCTCCACAATATCAATGTACATACCAAGTTTGGTGAAAATCCATTGATGTTTACTCGTTATCATTTGGAAACGAAATACGGACGGACGACTGACAGACGGACGGACGACCAACGTGAAACCATAATACCCCGCCACTATCGTGTGTGGGTGGGTGGGTGGGTGGTATAAAAATCTGAATAATAATTCTTTTGATTGGCATGTTATTCAGAGTGAAAATACCGACGCACTGCAAACTAGACATAGCGAACACTGGTCAGGTACGCCCCCAGGCGGTGCCAATCTATCAACAGGCCTTGATGATATAACCTCCTAAAACCTTTGAGGCAGCTGACCGTATTTTTGACTGGAGAAAAAGCAAAATGGACAAATAAATGGTCCCTTCATCATAATACAACGCGTCCTATCCAACTGTCAGGATATTTAGATTCAATTCCGGTTTTATTTATTTCAGGACCTGAAGACGAGGGAGATTTCTGTATCAACACCGCAGCTTTTGTCGTCGTCATGATTGCTCTAACCGGCGGCCTCGTCGTCTCTGGTGTCTCCGCCGGCATTATGACCAAAAAAGTATTGGAGAAAACAGCCCTGCTAAAGCAGCTTGGAAACGGCGCCGGATACTAATTTACAATTTTACAATAAGACGAGTGGGTGCACCTGGGTGATTTTGTCGGCATTGTGTGAAGGGAAACAACTACTGCAGACATCAAATTGCCTCCCTTTTATCTGAAATCGTAAACTTAAAAACTCAAATGAAAACTTTTAAACTATAATACCCCGCCATTATCATGTCGCAGGCAGATAACTCCGTAAAAAATATCGAAATTTGCCCATAAGCAATCCCAAACCAGATTTCCACAATGTCAATGCATATAACATGTTTGGTGAAAATTCATCGATGTTTACTCAAGTTATCATCCAGAAACGAAAAACGGACGGACGTACGACTCACGGACGGACGGACAGAAACACGGACGTCCAACGTGAAACCATAAAACCCCCAACTTTCGTGTGGCGGGGTAAAAGATGTGGACTATTCTACTCTTCAAGAAGGGGAATTTGCCGTCTCTTGCCTTCAAGAGCCGCTTTCAATGAGATACTGGGACAGACAGGCCTGAGCAGTGTAGACCAAAATGAGACGCCGCAGAGTGCGGCGTCTCATTATGGTCTACACTGTTTGCCACGCATCCAGCAATTAAAGACACAACTGGTAGTAAATTGTACTTGTTCAAATTCTAGAACAAACATGGTGAAGAGTTCAGGTGCCCGAATACTTAAAGTAAATATGGCAGGGCAAATATTTCTATAAAAATATTTCTACGATATATCAGAGTTATTTCCCCTGAAGGTGTATCCATTCCCCTTAAACAAACTAGAGATTTCTCGACTTTCACTCTCTCAGACTTACATTTATACTCAATTTCTGGAATTTTTTATGTCTGGAAACTTGCACTTATAACATAAGTTGCTGAAAATGTTTATGTCTCGGAACTTGCAGTTACAGGCGCATTTTGGAAACTTTTATGTCTGAAAACTTAATTTCTGGAAACTTTTATGTCTGAAAACTTAATTTCTGGAAACTTTTATGTACAGAATCTTAATTTCTGAAAACTTTTATGTCTAGAAACTTAATTTCTGGTAACATTTATGTCTGCAAATTTGCCATTTTTTTGATAACTTTCATGTTGCAACTTAGTTTAAGGCAATTTCTGGGAGCTTCTTTGTCTTTTTACTTGCAGCAGTAGTGATTTTCTGGAAGCATCCATGTCTGGAAACTTGTAGTTTTAATCAATTTTCTGGTAATTTTGATGTCTGGAAATTTGCAGTTATAGTCAACTTCTGGAAAAAACATATTTCTCTGATCTTGCATTTAAAGTCAGTGGCTGGAATTTTTCAAGTCTGGAAACTTGCAGCAACTGCCAATTTCTGGGAAACTTCACGTCTAGAAACTTTATTTCCGTAAACTTTCATATCAGAAAACTTAGATTTATAGTCAATCTCTGCAAACTTTCAAGTCTGGAAACTTAATTTTCGTAAACTTTCATGTGTGGAGACTGTAGTTTAAGGCAATACCTGGAAACTTTCCTGTCTGGAAACTTATAGACATAGGCAATTTCTGGACAATTTTCATGTCTGGAAATTTGCAGTTATAGGCAATTTCTGAAAACTAGTAGCTATAGTCAGTTTTCGGAATTTTCATGTGTGGCGACTATAGTTAAAGGCAATTCTGGAAACTTTATGTCTAGAAACTTACTATAAAATAAATTTCTGGATTTTTTTTCATGTCGGGAATCTTGCAATTACAGACGTTTTGTATGTCTGGACACGCAGTTAAAGACAATTCCTGGAATTTTTTGTCTGGAAACTTACAGTATTAGTCAAGTTCTGGAAAATGTTCATGTCTGCAAACTTGCAGTTATAGTCAATTAATGTGAATATTTCATTGCAAAGCACGTCTTCGAGGCATTTTACCGTAAATTATTTACCTTAACCTTATCCTTACGCTATAATCTGTCACGCCTTAGTTTATGGAATAGATTCTTTCAACTTTTAAGCATGTCCACTTCTGCAGATAGGAATTCAGTCATCACCGAAACATTACAAAAACATACCTATTAAACTGAAATTTTTACCACCAAAAAATGTTTTTGTTTTTTTTTTTCAGATAAAAAAATACATATTTCATACTTCTGCTCAAAAGACAGATTGTGGGTACTCGTTCGGACAGCCTCGACAAGGCGATTCTAATAAGTACCTACAATCTATGTTTTGGAGTAGAAATAAGAAAAATAATGTATACCCCTGAATTCCCCAGTTTTACTATATAAAAGTGGGGTTTAAATGGGTCAAAATTATATAGGCATGTTTTTGTGCTGAACAGAATGACAAACAGTGTAGATTCTGATGAGCAGTCTGATCTGTTTATGCACTGTTTACATATGCCATTTTATCAGTAACTTTGGTGTATGACGTTTTAGAACATTTACCGTACAACTATTTTTATCTAATATAAAAGAAAACGTTCATTCAGAAACTATCCTAGATTATGCCATTTTAGTTTATTCATCAGGAGATTTGAAAGTAAAGTGCTATTATATTCAAAATTGTGCTTAAATTGTTTTATTTATATGTTTACCCAAGAAGTTTTTATTATAAAATTGTAACAAAGAAAACGTGACAATATACTGACCCAAAAAACAAACGCAACAGAACTAAAGGACAAACGAAACGAAGCCTAATATCTAATGATTTTAAAACTGGTGTGCTGTGTAAAATTATGTGCATGGAAATCAATAATCAATAATTGTGGGTATATTTGAATTATTCCTCAAAATAAAGTATACATGCTAGGAATTGTGGGCTAACATGTACAAATCGGTTTTTTAGCAAAAGAGAGAGAAAACAAGTTCAGATTTTACTTAATTTGCAGGTCAAAAGTGTTGTATTTTTTCGGAGGGGGTGGGGTGTGGAGCTATTAGACGATGCCTGCTTTGTTTCATTTAGTTTAACTCTCTGTCGTTTTGGCCAAAAATTTACATTTTCTTTTAGCCTTCTAATGCTAATCACAACTGTGATAGACAACTTTTAAATTCATTTATCTTTTGTGTGTGTATTTTCTCGAGGCAATAATGCTAGCCATTCATAAGAAACTTTTTTTCCAGGCAAACGATTCACATGAAATGTCCAGTCTTGTTTTATTGGGAAAATAATAAAGAAAGAAAAAGAAAAAAAACATAATATCACCAGCTACGATTTTCCTTAGCGCTTTAAGGGTTGAAATGCAACTACCTTAAAATATCTACAACAAACAAGAGACTAGCATTCAAAAAGTATTAATGGCCACACTATGTCAAGAGTATCAATGGCCACTTTGTCAAGATTATCAATGACCACACTTTGTCAAGAGTATCAATGGCCACATTTTGTCAAGATCATCAATGACCACACTTTGTCAAGAGTACCAACGGCCACACTTTGTCAAGAGTATCAATGGACACACTTTGTCAAGAGTATCAATGGCCATACTTTGTCAAGAGTATCAATGGCCACACTTTGTCAAGAGTATCAATGGCCACACTTTGTCAAGGGTATCAATGGCCACTTTGTCAAGAGTATCAATGGCCACACTTTGTCAAGAGTATCAATGGCCACACTATGTCAAGAGTATCAATGGCCATACTTTGTCAAGAGTATCGATAGCCACTTTGTCAAGAGTATCAATGGCCACACTTTGTCAAGAGTATCAATGGCCACACTTTGTCAAGAGTATCAATGGCTACACTTTGTCAACCGCATCAATGGCCACTTTGTCAAGAGTATCAGTGGCCATACTTTGCAAGAGTATCAATGGCCATGCTTTGTTAGTATCAATAGCCATACTTTGTTAGGAATATCAATGGCCACATTTTGTCAAGAGTATCAATGGCCATATTTGTCAAGAGTATCAATGGCCATACTTTGTTAGTATCAATGGCCATACTTTGTTAGGAGTATCAATGGCCACACTTTGTCAAGAGTATCAATGGCCATAATTTGTCAAGATTATCAATGACCACACTTTGTCAAGAGTATCAATGCCTCATGGCCATACTTTGTTAGGAGTATCAATGGCCACACTTTGTCAAGAGTATCAATGGCCACACTTTGTCAAGAGTATCAGTGGCCAAATTTTGCAAAGAGTATCAATGGCCATACTTTGTATCAATGGCCATACTTTGTTAGGAGTATCAATGGCCACACTTTGTCAAGAGTATCAATGGCCACACTTTGTCAAGAGTATCAATGGCCATACTTTGTTAGGCGTATCAGTGGCCATACTTTGTCAAGAGTATTAATGGCCAAACTTTGTAAAGCATATCAATGGCCATACTTTGTCATGACTATCAATGGCCACACTTTGTCAAGAGTATCAATGTCAAGAGTATCAGTGGCCAAATTTTGTTAAGAGTATCAATGGCCATACTTTGTTAGGAGTATCTGTGGCCATACTTTGTCAAGAGTATTAATGACCTCACTTTGTCAAAAGGTATTAATGACCACACTTTATCAGGAGTATTACTAGCAACACTGGGGAATGCAGTTCACAGCTCAAAGTTTAACCATCTAAAGGGCTATGCAAAATTACAGCAGAGTATCAATGGCCACACTTTGTCAGGAATGTTAAGGGGCCCACGTTGGTAAGCGTATCAATGGCCACACTTTGTCAAGAGTATTAATAGCAACACTTTGTCAAGCATATTAACAGCAACACTTTGTCAAGCGTATTAATGGCCAGACTTTGTTAATAGTAATGGCCACACTTTGTCAAGCGTATTAATGGCAACACTTTGTCAAGCGTATTAATAGCAACACTTTGTCAAGCGTATTAATGGCCAGACTTTGTTTATCGTAATGGCCACACTTTGTCAAGAGTATTAATGGCAACACTTTGTCAAGCGTATTAATAGCAACACTTTGTCAAGCGTATTAATGGCCAGACTTTGTTAATAGTAATGGCCACATTTTGTCAAGAGTAGTAATACCCACACTGGGTAAAGCAGTTCACAGCTCAGGCTAACCCCTAAAGAAAATAATAGCAGACGACATTTGAATCTTGATGAAAGAGAAAATAAAAAAAATGAATTTCATGTCAACTGCGCACATTTTTTTTCTGAAAAAAAAAAAAAAAAAAAAAATTGGATATCATCTGCTTCTGTTGTGAATTGCAATCTAAGGGCTAACGAAGTCATTAAGGAGGAAATGAAACACTTTCAGGGGAGATAACCCTGTCCAATTGTTTTGCCCCCATCCTGAAAAGTGACTTACTCTGAAAGGAAAGAGTTTCTTGTAGGGTTCTTATAGGGTCGGCTAATCAGAGCTGAAAACATAATCGATTATCAGTCTCGCCATTGTGATCGATGATCTATTAGTATTCACTGAAGATTTGGTCATAATTTTACCTGTCTCTGAGCATGACTCTTACCATATGTTATACTTTACTGTACGTATTTGGCCAGACAGACCTGAGCAAACAAAGTAGACCCAGATGAGATGCCGCAACACACAGCGTCTCATCAAGGTCTACACTGTTTGCCAATCATTCAGCTATTTCATACATAAATTTGGGTAGTAAATTCTACTTGTTCAAATTTTGGACAAAGTATGGTAAGAAGTTGAGGTGTGTGAAATTAAGGGTAAATACGGTACAGTGACAGACACAAGATTCAAATGATCGATTATTAGCAAATCGGTGACGAAAATCATTTTTGTGGAATTTATCGATGAGTTAATCGATTATCCGATTAATTGTGCCAGCCTTAATTTCTTTTTTTTTTTTTTTTTTAATGAGAGACTGCTTTTCAGAAGGAATTTCGTGTGTTGGAAAGCAAACAAGAAGTTTCATAAGTTATCTCCCTTCTAGAAAATGAAAAACTCTGTCAAATTATTTTACCTGTCTTCTAAAAAGGTCTACTCTTAAAGTAAAATACTTGCTCTCCAGGGGCAAATTCTTTCCTTTAAGGGTACAAAGCCCCTTTTAAGAAGCATCGAGTGCCAGAAAACAGAAAGTCACAAATTAAAGTTATCTTCCGAGTAGAAAATGGTGGAACTTCTGTAAAATTGGTTGGCCTTTTTTCTGGTATTTCCCGCATATGGCGTATTAGTTTGAGCGAACCATGCTGTTCATCACGAAAACACGCCTATATAATTTTAACCCCCTTAAACCCCACTTTTATATAGTACAACTGGGGTTTACAGGGGTATACAATATTTTTCTTATTTCTGCTCAAAACATAGATTGTGGGTACTCGTTCGAACCGCCTCTCCTCTGAGGCGGTTCGAACGAGTACCCACAATCTATGTTTTGAGCAGAAGTATGAAAAATATCTGAGTTTTTTATGTGAAAATTTTCAGTTTTTGGAGGTGAAATTTTCTATATATTTGTATAGGCGTCTTTTCGTAATGTCAAGCCAAGAGAGTTTGTTCAAGTAAAGCTTTTGAATGTCTATCCAGTTTTATTACATTTAAGAGTGCTCCAATTATCTTTCATTTATGAGATATCTAATTAATGTACATTTAAAAGTTATCTAATCACCCTATATTTACGAGTTATCAAAACACTTTATATTTACAAGTTATCCAAATATCTTACATTTAAAAGTTATCAAATCACCTGACATATACAAGTTATCAAATCATTTTTTTTTTTTTTTTTTTTTTCAAATTCAAGTTACCCAATTAATTTACAAGTTACCCAATCATGGAACATTTACAAGTTATCAAAATACTTTACTAGTTATCCAATCGTCTTTCATTTACAAGTTGTCCAATTATCTTACATTTACAAGTTATCAAATCATCTTACATTTACAAGTTATCCAATCATCTAACGTTTACCAGTTATCCGAATAGTTTACAAGTTATCCCATCATCTTTCATTTACAAGTTATCTAATTATCTTATAAGTTATCCAATTATTTTACAAGTTATCCAATTACCTTGCATTTACAAGTTACCTAATCATCACACATTTTCAAGTTATCCAATTACCTTACATTAACGGGATATTCAAACTGGCCAATCACCTTACATTTATGAGCTATCCAATCGTCTTACATTTACACATTATCCAATTACCTTGCATTAAAGGTTATCACTTTACATTAACATGTTATCCAATCACTTTACAAGTAGCCTGCATAAACTGAAATTCAGCAGGCCTTAATTCTCTCACTACCAGTGTCTTTCATGCTTGAATGCATATACAAACAGTAAAAACTCAGATCAGTTTGTGATTTGTACAGTATTCATGGTCCTCCCCTACACAGCCCAGCTTCATGCAAGCAAACAAGAGAATCTCTGGTCAGATTTCATATGTGCAAACTGAGTTTGTAATGTTGATACCAAGCTAGCATTCTTTATAAACCTAGAGCGGGCCGTTATCGACCCGTCAGCTACCCTGACGGGCCGATCACGGCCCGCTATAGATTTATGCAAAACGCCCACTGGGTATCTGTTGTCTGTAGCTCTATCTTCAGCTCTCTCTGAGCAAATTTAACAGATAACCAACTGATGATATTCTGATCTTATTCTTCCTTAAGAAAAGGCTTTGCATTACGAAAACACGCCTATTCAAAATTACTGAAAATTTCACGTTACTGCTCAAAACATAGATTTTGGGTACTCATTAGAACCGCCTCAGTGAGGCGGTTCTAATGAGTACCTACAATCTATGTTTGTGAACAGAAATAAGACAAATAATGTATACCCCTGTTAACTCCAGTTTTACTATATAAAAGTGGAGTTTAAGGGGGTTAACATTATATAGCCATGTTTTCGTGATGGAGATTTTATGCAAATTGTCTCCTAATGAAAATATTTTGCATGAATTTGTTTGTGTTTAGCTTTTACGACCCAGTCAACCGATTGGGGTCATGTTGAGCACGGTCAGTTTAACTAACCATGCCTGGACAGGCTTAGTCCTCTTAGTGGTTAACCAGTACTTTCCAAGTTCTTTCACCAGAAACTGACTACTGCCCTTCTTGAATCAATGGAAAGGAGAGACTGACCTAAAAGAATATTTCAGGCTCAATCTCCACGACAAAATGTTGCCGGACGCGGCGGGGATCGAACCCGTATCACATGATATACAGTTTGAGGCGCATCAAACTGTACCACCCAGGCCGGCCCAAAATTTGCATGAAAGGTCAAAGCCTATTTTCTGAGAAAACAAACAAACTACACTACAACCTCTTTAAACACGGTTCATTATAACACGGTTTTGGATATAACACGGTTCAAAGATGGATCCCAAAAATGTACAGATTATATTGAAAAATGACCATAAATGGTCATTTTTCAATATAATCCATACATTCTTGTTTGGATATAACACGGTTGTTTAACTAACAGGTTTATGCTATGGACCCCAACAATAGTGTTATAAAGAGGTTGTGGTGTATTTCAAAATGTCTTCTGCTGAAAATTTTAACCAGCATCCTGTGTTAAACTTAAGCTCTCTCTGGGCAATTACTGCAGATGACAAGAATACATTTTTTTTCCAGAAAAAAGAAGTTGACATACATGTATAAAGCAAGTTCTTCCAAGGTTATACTTGGAGGACATGTCAAATCCTATTTTCTGGGATATTATTTCAAATTGAAGCCTGCTGAATTTTCTCCCAGCATGCATAGGCATTTAAGGGTCCAATTTGCTTTACAAATCACACTTGATAGCTATATCAATTCGATTTAGTTTCCAAGCATTTTTCTTCCCCACCCTCAGTATTGTAACATCAGCCCACTAACTCTTACACTAGATCCAGAATGTTGATAATGATTAAGTAATTTAATCCCTTTCAACATAAATATATTTGTCATATTATTGCATAAAAAGCGGTGTCACACTTTATTAACAGCCGTGCATTAACCGGCGAAAAGCTGTGTATTAACTAGGCAATTCAATCGCTGTTAATGCACGGATACACAACTTTCAATATGATCGTACCGGGGCCACGAAATTGCCGCTGTTACGAGATGTGTACTGCCCGGCCCTAGAACGGACATAGTCCGTGGACATTGCGTTCGCGAGACATCGGTGAAAAGACGAAACAAAGTAATGCAAGAAATAACGTGAAATGTAGCAAATCTTTTCAGTTTTTAAGCAATAATAGCTATCGAACATGTTTTTTCAATGCATTAACATTTGCCAGGTCCCTAGGGAGGTGTTCAAAACCGCGGCCTCAGGCCTTAATGCATGAAAACCCATGTTTGATCCCTATATTGAAAAGCTGGGAGAGTGATAATGAAGGGCACTGTGCAATGGCGTATCAAATGGTCCGGGGCTGACTATTGCCTTCAGGGGAATTCGAACCCAGGACTCCTGATCCGAATTCAAAAGTGTTAACTACAGTATAACCTCAATGGCTCGAACCCGGATGGCTCGTTTACCGTGGATGATTCGAACTCGTTTTTCAGTCCCTACAAAATCCTTCCAATAGCTCAAGAAAACAAATATTTAGGGATTTTTTCTTATTTTATCATGGAATTGTATGTTGTGTGTACTCATTAGAATTGCCTCATCGAGGCGATTCTAAATAGCACACTCAACATACAATCATTGTGTAGAAACTCAAAAAGATTACCCTAAATTACCGCTATTTGCTTCCTGAACTGGTGCCATGATTAACCCTCAGTGGCTCGAACTACCCATGTCTCGAACGAATTTTTCCATGGTCCCAAAGATGTTCAGGCCATTGAGGTTCGACTGTACTAGGTACCTGAAGACTTTCTCTGGATCCTGAATTCAAGCTGTATATACCTCCTATTCAAAACCAAAGTAAGCTACCATATTCAAACTAATTACTGCACATACCTCTACATGCAAACAGTCAAGTAATTTTTTAGTCTTCAAATTACAGCCAGTGTACTTTTATCTACCATATAAAAGCAGATGTTGTGGGCACTCATTTGAACTGCCACGATGCAATCTGAATAAAGAACTATTTTTCACTAACACTTATCCAATCTTTTCAGATGTAGATACATTTTTATTACTCTTCTATATTTTGCTGTCACATTTTCATAGAATATAACATTTAAAGACCATTTGACAGCAATATGTTTTATGTCATAAGTGCAAGAGAGAGGATAGTTTGAGAATCATGAATGTTTTATTACTGTACGTACGTTAAGTTCTATATACGACATAATTACTTTTTGTTTGTGTTGAGGTTTTACGGCCCAGTCAACCCAATTGGGTCATGTCGAGCGCGGTCAGTTTACCTAACCACACGTTTACTGGGCAAGCTTAGTCCTCTAAGCGGTTAACCAGTATTGTGCACATTCTTTCGCCAGAAACTGACAACTGCCCTTCTTGAATCAGCGGAAGGGAGAGAATGACCGTAGAAAATATTTCATGATCAATCTCCACGAAAGAATGTTGCCGACCTCGGCGGGGGTTGAACCCGCGACCTCCTGGTCTCCAGTCGGACGGCGCATCCAATTGAGCCACCGAGGCCGGCGACCTAATTACTGCACATACCACTGTCAACTTCTTTATACAGGCATATGTTGTGGGAACCCATAAGAATTGCACTGTCCAATTTAAATATTTCACGTTGGATGAAAATTAATTTGCGTCCAACATAACATAGGGTCAGCATAGAACAGTATTCATCCAACGTAAAATATATATATTCAACATAAAATACTTTCCGCTGGATGCAAAATAATTTACGTTCAACATAACCTATTTTTGCGCTGGACGAAAATTATTTTACGTTGGATGCAAATTAATTAACGTTGGACGTTGAAACTGACTTATGACCCAGCCGGTACACCATACATATGGGAAGTTTCAGTGGTATGTTTCAATGTAAGAACGGAAGAAACTAAAACATTAGTATTCGAGTTTGTTTAATATAGTTCTATGTTTTTACAAGATACCCAGCAACCAGAATTTTCATATAAATAATTGCGAGAAATGAGCACTTATCCCTTATATTGTGGACAAGAATGGCCTAAACATTACGAAAACACGCCTATTCAAATATACTGAAAATTTTATCACCAAAAAATGAAAAAATTTCAGATGAAAAATTCTGATATTTTTCATATTTCTGCTCTGGACATAGATTGTGGGTACTCGTTAGAACCGCCTCGATGAGGCGGTTCTAACGAGTACCCACAATCTATGTTTTGAGCAGTAATAAGAAAAATAATGTATACCCCTGTAAACCCCTTTTTTGCTATATAAAAGTGGGGTTTAAGGGGGTCGAAATTATATAGGTATGTTTTCGTGATGAATAGTTGGTTGGGTTAGTTTAACGGTAAACATTATTGAGGTCATGTTGAGCAGGTCACACCTTATTCCTGGCTAGGCTTAGTTTACTAAGCGGTTAACCAGTACTTGTGCATTCTTTTGCCAGAAACTGGACAACTGCCCTTCTTGAATCTGTTGAATGGACAAACTGGCTATAGAAAATATTTCATGATCAATCTCCGGAAAAGAATGTTGCCGGGCTCCGCCCCCGGCGCCCTCCCAACCTCCGCCCCTCCCATTCCCTACCCCTGCCCCCTCAAGAAAAATGCCCCCTGGAAATGTGCCCCCGTCACTATGTGATATCTTCATGGTAATATAATAATAATAGTAATAATATGATCACAAGTATATCGACATCATCAATGAACCATCGTCAGGCGGTGATGTCATGCTTTGTTAAGTATTTTTGCTGGTATCATGATTTTTTTTAAGCGTTGCGAAGACTTTTGGATTTATTGAATCTAAACTTGTTTAGTTGCAGATGTCTGTTGTCAACATCTGACAATACCACTTTGTTTACAACAAAACATGAAATATATTTCCCCGCTATATTTTTTTAACATCTTTTTGTGGTGTATTCTGCCCCCTTTTGTCTGGCCCTCAATCATTTTTTCAGTAGTTAACAAGGAGCATCCTTTTTACCGTCATCTTATCATGGTGCTTTTTCAATGATTTGTTTGTGTTGAGGTTTTACGGCCCAGTCAACCCAATGGGGTCATGTCGAGCGCGGTCATTTTACCTAACCACACGTTTACTGGGCAGGCTTAGTCCTCTAAGCGGTTAACCAGTATTGTGCACATTCTTTCGCCAGAAACTGACAACTGCCCTTCTTGAATCAGCGGAAGGGAGAGAATGACCGTAGAAAATATTTCATGATCAATCTCCACGAAAGAATGTTGCCGACCTCGGCGGGGGTTGAACCCGCGACCTCCTGGTCTCCAGTCAGACGGCGCATCCAACTGAGCCACCGAGGCCGACACTTTTTCAATGAAATCTTCATTATTCAATATATACAAAACAAACAATGAGATGAAGCTGCAGTCAATAATTTAAAAATGCAACAAAATTTTAGCCAAAATGTTTAGTTTCGGCATTCCCACCCCAATAGAAAATTAAAAAATAACTTTAACTTTTACTTGGTACATGTATATTGAATTTAGATTTATCCCTGCTGGTAAATAAAAAAAAAAACACTGTACAAAAAATGAAATAAAAAGAAAACAGACTAAATGATCAACACTAAGTACCACATGACAATATTTGAAGTTTTGCAAGAATAGAGATGGGGGGCACTTTTCCGGGGGGGGGAGGGGTGGAAGTGGGGAGGCAGATTTCACAAGGTGGGGGCATTCCCTGGGGCAGATTTCATGGGGGGGTGCACCTTCTTTTCCCGGGGGTGCAGATTTCAGGGGTGGGGTGGGAGGGGAAAGATTTCGTATAAAGCAAGCATCTGTCTTAATCTTATTTTGCCTTTACCCTGGCTGCTTACTCAACACAGGTTTGATTGTATTCTCCCTTTAGGAGCAATTTCTTTCCTTTTAAACTAGACCCATTTTCAGAAGGCAGGCAAACCAATTTTGAAGAGTTGTCTTCCCTGCAAATAAATGTACCAATGCCCATTAATTCTGGTCCTGTTCCCAAACCAAGATAGTAGACGTTGCCTCCTCGTTTTGGGGAACAACAACATAGTTTTGCCCATCATTTAGAGTATCCGAGACTTCCAAGTGAAACTCAGAAACCGTGTCTGGAACTTGGTGGAACTGCACCACACTCCCACCCGAGGCTTCATGTATTCTTTTAAAATCAGCAAAATGTTCAGGATGGACATGTATCTCTTGTGATTTCCTTCCAAGATCTAAAATATAGATCTCCTCCACCTCCATAGATTCTGCTTGATTCGTGGTATCAATCTTCTCTTGACCAGTTTCAGTATAACCCTGAACTGGGGCAACACTTTCACCCATGTCCATTTGGATCTGAGTTATTTTGTTATGTGAATTGTACATTTCACCTGAACCACCTTCAATCCCTCCAGAATTCATGTACGAACTGTTACTTTTTATATCCGTCTCAGGTCCAGTTAGTACCGACTCCTTCACTTTCGAATTTGGTTGAAATTCGCACAATCCTTTTGAATTATCAAGGACACCATGACTTTTAAGATGCGATCTGAAGCATCGTCTCTGTGTGAAAGTTTTCGGACACATGTTACACTGAAAAGCTTCCTTATCACCATGTGTATACTTATGCTGCCGCAAGTTACTCTTGTCATTAAATTTTTTCCCACAAGTATCGCATTCGTAAGGTTTTTCTCCGGTGTGACGATAAATATGTGACTGCAAGTGAGTGGGGTGAGCAAAATGTTTTCCACAATGTTCGCACGTGAGAATCATTCCACCACCAGAGGCCAGTTCGGTTTCCTTGTGCTCCTTAAATACATGTGACCGGTAACCAGAATAAGCCCGGAAACCAGCATCGCAATATTTGCACTTGATAGGTTTATATGTTTTATCATGAAGCTGTTTATGGCGAGACAGGTGGCCGTACTGTAGATATTTCTGACCACAAATATCACAGATGTATTCTCTTTCTCGTGTATGAGTGTTCTCATGATGCATACAAGACTCCTTGTTCGTGTAACGCTTGTCACAGTAAGAACATTTAAATGGGAGTTCGCCAGCATGAGCTCTTTTATGAATCTGAAATATATAAACATTATGAAAACATGCCTATTCAAATACAGTCGACTCTCGTTATCTCGAACTCGCTTATCTCGAATAACCGCTTATCTCGAAGTGAAAATCTGGTCCCTGTTATAAAACAGAGATCTACCAACAGGCAACAAAATATTGTGGAAAAGAGGAAAAATTGCTCCTTAGGAGCAATTTCTCCTCTTTTCCACAATATTTTTAATATATCTCTAACTTGTAGGAGTCAAATTACATATTCATTCTGTTAAAGGTGGTTGTTCGATTAAATGTTTTCCTCAGTTCCGCAAATCTGATATGTCGAAGTACGGATATCTCGAAGTGTTTCATAGAGTCCCTTGGAGTTCGAGATAACGAGAGTCGACTGTATACTGAAAATTTTACCACCAAAAAATGAAAATTTTCAGATAAAAAAATCTGATATTTTTTCTTATTTCTGCTCAAAACACAGATTGTTGGTACTCATTAGAACCGACTCGACGGGGCGGTTCTAACGGCTACCCACAATCTATGCTTTTGAGTAGAAATAAGAACAAGAGGCCCACGGGCCACGGTTCGCTCACCTGAGTGACATAGCCACTGCAGACATGCAGATGTTCGCAATAATATATGCAAAGATTCAGCCATAAGGCATCCTCGGTTTTGGAGAATAAGATTTTTAAATGTTTTTTCCCATACAAATGCATAAGGAAGCAAACTTGACCTTGCCGTAAAAAGGTCAAATGTCAACATACGATATTTATTTTAGCAATTTTGGTCGATCTCCCGTCCCCGATGACTTATGCAAAGATTCAGCCCCAAGGCTTCCTTGGTTCTGGAGATGCTTTTAAAGGTTTTTACCATGGCCATCTTGGTCAATGACCGCGACCATTTTAGCAATTTTTCGTTCCCCCAACCTAAGGAGGCTCCATATGAAATTTGAGCAAAATTGGCTCAGGGGCTTCAGAGGAGAAGTCGTTTGAAAATGTTAACGGACGGACGCACGGACGGACGGACGGACGCACGACGGACGACGGACGAAAAGTGATCACAATAGCTCATCCTGAGCATAGCTCAGGTGAGCTAAAAATAATGTATACCCCTGTAAACCCCAGGTTCACTATATAAAAGTGGGGTTTAAGGGGTTCAAAATTATATTGGTGTGTTTTCGTGATGGAACATGAATGGTCACTCAGTACAGGCATAAAAATACTTCATTTGCAGCTGCCGACCCATGGTCGACCCAGGGGTGTGGAGAGTGCTCAAAAAAAAAATTTGGACCAACACCTATATTCATATCAAATATAAACTTAATCCATCAGAGGAGTGCATTATCTCTTCTTGTACTTTCGTTCAGGCGAGCTGAAAATTACGATTTTATGGATGAAAAAAGCATCTAATTTGGAGCTATGTGCATATAATTAAGATGCCACACCCATATCTGATTGTCAACGAATCAGATTATTTAATCCAGATGTTGATTTATATTCTCATACTGAATGTCAAATAGTGCAGATCCAGATCAGTAGGCTTCTGAAAAAGCTAACTTATGTGGAGCTACAATGTTTGCAGGATCAGCAGGATAAGGTGTTTATTTAGCTGAATGAAAAAAATGAATAAATGAGTATAAACACATTATATTTACATGTGTAAGTAAACTTAACCACCACTCATCCCCTTTTGCTCATACTATATAGTGATAACAGAGGCATGAATAGGCGAACAAGAAAGCAGATTTTCAAACTTACACAGTTTTCAATTCTTCTTTCAATTTGTTTGTTCTTTCTACTAACTCCTTATTGAAACGATCATTTTTATTGCGCCTAAAAAGCAAACCTTTCTCGTTTTCCTCATTCTGTATACTGAAAATATCAATGTTTCAATTTACAAAGCAGTTAAACTCTTAAATTATTCCTCAAATGTACATTCCTTACATGTATACTGATATGGCTGAACCTACCTTAAATCTATGTCTGTACATGAAAGTCTTTCCACAAATATCACAAATAAGCTTGTTTTTCTTTTCATGAACCACCTCTTTATGTTTCTTCAAAGTGGATAATGATGGCTGTTTTGTTCCACAAATCTCACAAGAATACTTCGCTTCATGAAATCTTCTCTTGTGAAGCAGCATATTGTCTTTAAGTTTGAATGCTTTCAAGCAAATGTCACATTTTACAGTCTTTTCAGATGTGTGCTTGACGATAACGTGTCTACGTAATGAGAAACCGTCCCTAAATAACGAACCACATTCTTCACATTTCAGCTTCATTTTACCGTGTTCTGATGATAAATGTTGCCTGTATTCTGTTCGATCTTTGAACTCTGACCGACATATATCACACTGATAGACAGTTGACTTTTCATGAGTCTTCTTGTGATTTCTTAGCCGATAATCATCAACAAATGATTTTCCACACATGTCACAAGAATGGGTCTTAACTCTATGTATTCGAACATGTTTCAAAACAGAATCCTTGTCTTTAAATTGTTTCTCACATTCCTTGCACTGATAGGGGGTATCAGAGGCATGTACACCTCGCACATGCCGAATTACCATTGAAGGAGTCACAAACAATTTATCACAGAGTTTACAAAAATATGGCTTTACACGATCCTCATTTTTTCCATACACTTTATCTATCGGCCAAATAACGTCTATGCCTCCTGTGTTGATCGTCACTGAATTACAGTCTTTTATTACTTCAAACATAGCTTCTCTATTCTCAATTTTAGGATCATCTACTGATTTCTCTTGATCAGAATCCTGTTCATTCATCTCCTCATACTGTTCCACATTGTTAGTCTCTGTTATAAGACCATCTTCATTCTCTTTAATTTCTTCATTTGCTGTTTCGTGTTTAGAAGTATAAGATTTTGTCTTTCCTTTCTTAAACAAACCCTCTACAACATTAGTACTGTTTAATTCTAAAACTGTATTAATTTTGGTGCATAACAAACCTTCTCTTGCTTTTGCTTTATTCTCGTTTTTCAGGGTTTTAACTCTAGTCATTCTTACATCCTCCTTTTCTTCACTAGAATTCGGGCCATGTATTTCCTGATCAACATTATTACTGCACCCTGCATTGGATTTATTACCATCTTTTGTATCAGAACTGTCTAGTTTATCAACTGGATCTTTTTTCTTTGTGTTTTTAGTCTTCTTTTCAGTGTTTGAGTTTTTATTTGTTTTCCTGCCAGCAGAACTGTTCAGACTTGATACTGTTGTTTTGCTTACTTTAACAGAAGCATTGGCTGTCTTGTTACCTTTTTCAGTTTTCTCTCCTAGGTCTAAAATGCAAAGAATATAACATGACTCATTCTCATTATACATCTATAAATACACCACAAAAATGTATAGATTATATTGAAAAATGACCATTTATGATCATTTTTCAATATTTTTCTATACATTTTTTGGGATCCATCTTTGAACCTTGTTATAATGAACCGTGTTATAAAGAGGTTGTAGTGTAAGCAGTGCTAATTAGATCCCCCCCGGCCCCTAGCCCCCCACCCCTACCCGTCCCCACCTGCCCACAACCCCCGCAAGGTACTGACTGCCTTGTGGATACTGAAAAGTAATGTATTTAAATGATATTTGCTTCAGGTTGTATGAGATTGGAAAAATCAAAACAGACAGACAGACATATGGAAAAACATAAATGGCGAAGTTAAAGTGGCAGTAATTTTTCTTCTTCATGAACATGCTCAATACGTCTTTAATGACTCTTTTCACTATTTCAGCTGCACCATCTTGGAGCATACAAGTAGTCAAGAATTACCAAAAAATGGCTAAGCGAAGAAAGTTGTTGTTTTGACATAAATGTATTTTTAACATTAAACATTTTTCTGCACAGAATGTCTGCAATTAGTCTGCAAAGTATCAGATTGCTTCAACAAATACTTTGAGACGAGTCGATTTGTACATGCACTATTGTCATGCCAAAAGCAACTTTTCAAGATGAGCAAAGGGAATTAACCATAAAGGAATTAACCACTGCGCCCTTATTTTTCTCCACAGCAACATTTCATGAGTATCACCATTTATGCAAAATATGAAACGGTTCCTAACTTTTTTTTATCAAGAAGCAGAAACCAACATGCCTTTTCAAGAATAACAAAGGGAAATAACACACGAAATTAACCCATAGGTCATTATTTTTCTTTTACAGGAACATCTAACCAATACACTAGTGACTACAACCTCTTTATAACATGGTTCTTTATAACAGTTTTGGATATAGCACGGTTCAAAGATGGATCCCAAAAATATACAGATTATATTGAAAAATGACCATAATACATTTTTGGTTGTTTACTTAACGCGGTTTATGTTATGGACCCCAACAATAGTGTTATATAGAGGTTGTGGTGTACCAACATTTATGCAAAATATGAAAAGATTCCTTACTTTATTTACCAAGATGAGAAGCAGAAACTAATTTTAAAGCTTTTTCAAGAATTACAAAGGATAATAACTCTGAAGGAATTACCTCTAGGTCTTTATTTTTGTTTAACAGCAACAACTCATCAATATCAAAATTTCTAAAAATGTTGAAATATCCCTGAAATTATTTAGCAAGATATGAAACTGAAACCAAAACTGCTTTTCAGGAATTAAAATGGGAAATAACTATAGACCTTTTTAAACACTATGTCACACAATACACATCATTCGAAATCGCTCAGTCTTTAACACAGAATACGTTCTAGCATTGTTCCGATGGGATGGCAGAAAGTTGTTGTTTACATTTACCGGACAGTATAATTGCCGATGTTTATTCCGAAAAATAAAGCAGTTTCTTTGTCAAAAGTTTCTTTTTAGAAGAGAACCTCATCGAGTGCTCATTTAAATGTCATAACCAGAGATATTAATATATATTTTGACTATATAGTAGCTAAACTAGGCATAAAAATGGTCACTATAAAGCAATATTACGGTTACACGCGTGCCTGCTGATATCGGAAAAATATCATTGAAACAGTTGTATTTGTCTTAGGAAAAACAGTCAGATTGCTTCTTAAAGCTGTATTTCAAAACACTAGATAAAATTTACGATTAAATATTAACAAAAAGTTATTTATTTTCCAAGTAAAATTTGGCTTGAATCCATTTGTATCAATGGAACTGGGAATGTTTTTGCCAGCCACAATTTTTGGTCACGTGGCATAACATTGTAACACATGGTCAGCAGCCCGGATAAAAACAATAACATTAAAAAAGTCTATAAGGAAATTAACCCTGAGGCCTTTAGTTTTGTCTAGCAGAAAAACCTCATCTATATTAACGTTTATGCAAAATATAAAAGGATTCCTGATATTATTTAACAAGCTATAAGAAGCAGAAACCAAACTGCTTTTCAAGAATTACAAAGGGAAATAACTATAAAGGAATCAATCTCTATGCCCTAAGTGTAATCTAATAGCAACACCATATCAATATCAAACATTTTTGCAAAATATGAAATGACTTAAAATATTTAGCAATATAAGAAGCACGAACCTAAAATCATAACCAACGGACAATGTTTGTGAAAAATATGAAAAGATTCCCGAAATAAATAAGCAAGATAGGAAGCTGAATAAAATAGAATAGACTAGAACAGAATAATAAACCAGAATGGCTTTTCAAAAACTACAAAGGGAAATAACTCTAAAGGAATGAACCCCTTAGTCCTTATTTTCATCTTACAGCAACAATTCATCAGTATCAATGCTTATGCAAAATATGAAAAGATTCCTGAAATTATCTATCAAGATAAGAAGCAGAAACCAAGATGCCTTTTCAAGAATTACAAAGGCGAAATAACTAATGGAATAAATCCCTAGGCCCTTATTTTTGTTAAACAGCAACAAATTATAGATATTAATATTTTTGCAAAGTATGAAAAGATTCCTTGAATTATTTAGTAAACAAAAATGTAATGGTCAGAAACACAATGGGAAAACAGGGATGGTCGGGTGTGGTGAGGGTGTTGTTATTGTTTTTTTTTTTTGTTTTTTTTCAAAAATGCAAATATGTTTTTTTTCTTATTTTTCCACGAAAACATATGTTGTGGGTACTCATCAGAAGCACCTAGGTGAGTACCCATATGTTATCATGGAGAAATAAGAACAATATATACCTGATACACCATCTGATCTATAAGAATGAGCCGCCTTCATAATGTAACCTTTCAGAAACTTTGATGCAGCTGTCCAAGTTTTGTAGAGAAAGAAAAAAGGTCAAATAAATGAAAGAACAAGCAGTTGCAGTCCAGTTTTCTTTCCCACAATACAAAGAGTCATACACACCATTAGTACCATATTTCAAGATCCTAGGAGCAGAGAAATGCTTGACGGACCAAACAAATTTACAAACACACAGATAAACATATGGAAAAGACAAAAACTACAGACCCCACTAAGCATACTATGATTTTTACAAATCTGCAACTCTCAAACAGTTCAAAGCTAACGATGTCGTTAGTTAACGATTCGTTAAAATTTTAATCGAGTGATACGCAAATATGCTGAAATTTTTTGCTGAAAAAATGTGAGTAGCTTTTGCAGTGCAAAAGCTACTCACATTTTTTCAGCAAAAAATATCAGAATATTGTGTATTGAATCCGCTAGAACAGTTAATGAAATGACCCTTAACGAGCTCGTTAAGCTAACAACGCTTTGAACAACCGGGCCCAGCTTTTCAATTTGTTTTGATTTTTATTTCTACATACATGTTTCTTTTTTCACTGCATAAATCTGCTGTAACCCCTGTCCTGCTGAGCCTGGTTATGCCCTGCCTTGGTAAATAATGTAGCTCCAGATCAATTCTTCAGAAGCCAACTGATCTGGATCTGCATTTTTTGCCATTCAGAATATGAATTTGCATCATCAATCTGGATCAAATGGGATTAGTTGAAAACTGGAAGTGGAATGGGATCTTAATTTATTCAGCAGGACAAGGGTTAATATGCTTGATAATCTAAATCTTCCTCATGGCGAGAATGTCATTGGTTTTTAAACTTAACCTCTCTCTGGGCCAATTAAGCAGATGATACACCCATTTCGTACACTACATGGTCTCAGATACTGTCTTAGTTTTTAACCGTTACCTCCCTTTGGGCCAATTAAGCAGCTGACACTCATTTACTATACTACATGGTGTCAGAGAATGTCATTGGTTTTTAGCCTTTATAACTCTCTGGGCCAATCAAGCAGATGACACATTCATTTCCCATAAATTATTACTTTATGGTGTCAGAGAATGCCATTGGTTTCTGACCTTTACCTCTCTCTGGGCCAATTAAGGAGATGACACATTCATTTCCCATACCACATGGTGTCAGAGAATGTAATTGATTTTTAACCTTTACCTCTCTCTGGGCCAATTACACAGATGGCACACTCATTCCCTATACTAAGTGGTGTCAGAGAATGCTATTGATTTTTAACCTTTACCTCTCTCTGCGAGAATTAGGCAGATGACATGTTGAAAATATTGTTCTGTTTTCCCCAGAAAATATGCTTTGACATTTCCAAACAAATTTTCTCCCTAATTTGCGAGAAAAGTCAAAGCCTATTATCCAGTATATATAAATAAAATGTTTCAAAGTGTCATCTGCTGAAATTCTCACGCAGCATGGTTTAAGTGAGTTTTGACTATATATACTTCTTATTCATCACGAAAACCTGCCTATATAATTTTGATCCCCTTAAACCCCACCTTTATATAGTAAAACTGGGGTTTACAGGGGTATACATTATTTTTTCTTATTTCTGCACAAAGACATAGATTGTGGGTACTTGTTAGAGCTGCCTCATCAGGCAGTTCTAACCAGTACCCAGATTCTACATGTATGTTTTGAGCAGAAATATAACAATCAGAATTTTTTATCTGAATATTTTTATTTTTTGGTGGTAAAATTTTCAGTACATTTGAATGTTTTTGTAATAGATATACCTATGAAAAATACCACCACCTACTAGAAACTTTGAATTCTACATCTTGAATTTCAATATGCTGATCTGAGATGATGTGTAGATTACCCGATTAAAAATTTCTGACACAAAAATACTACTACGCTAGTAGCATTTTCAAATTCCGTATCATTATCCTAGCTTACACCTGTTTCCTGGTTTTGCAGTGATTTTACCAAACATCATTTTATGCTAGGGAACCAAAACTATGATTTCGGCCATTAATGAAGTCAATATTCAAAATGTAATGTCACTAGTTCACGTGTTTCTGTGTAATATGAGTAAAATTATGAACAAAAATGAGAGATAAGGTATATAATAAAAGCATCATTATGCCCCCAATTTCGAATGACATCCGTCTGTTTGTCCATTGGTCATGCTTTTTTTGTGCATGCCATATCTTAAGAACCCTGCATGCTAGGGTTTTAAAATTTTATATATGGATACCCCATGAAAATTCAGCTCATTTTTGTTTTTTAAATGACCGGCATAGTTGTACTTACAGAGTTCTGCCCCTTTGAAAAAATCGGAATTAATTCTTGTCAGCAAGGTATCTCAAAAAGTATTTAACCTAGGGTCTTGAAATTTTATGTAGTGATTGAGAATGTGGTGTAGATTATCTGAATAAATTTTGAGGGAATTCTGAGTAAATTTACCGTAGTTATGGCCCTTTGTAGTTCTGGACATTTGACCTTGTCAGCAAGATTTCTCTAACAGTATTTAATGGGGATGATGTATTGGTCATATGATTACATTTTGAGGTCACCTGATTAGATTTTGAGGTAATTCTGTGAAATATTGATAGAGTTATTGCCTTTTGTAGTTCTAGGTCAGCAGGATATCTCTAACCATTTATGCTAGTCTTGAAATTTTATTTGCTGACTGGTGATGATATGTAGATTTACTGATAAGATTTTGAGGGAATTCCATGAAAAATTGATGTAGTTACAGCCCCTTACAGTTCTAGGCATTTTGACATAATCAGCAAGATATCTAAAAAAGTATTTAAGCTAGGGCCTTGATTGTTTGTGTTGAGATTTTACGGCCCAGTCAACCCAATGGGGTAATGTCGAGCCTGTTCTGTTTACCTAACCACACATTTATTGGGCAGGCTTAGTCCTCTAAGTGGTTAACCAGTATTGTGCACATTCTTTCGCCAGAAACTGACAACTGCCTTTCTTGAATCAGCGGAAGGGAGAGAATGACCGTAGAACATATTTCATCATCAATCTCCACGAAAGAATGGCGCCGACCTCGGCTGGGGTTGAACCCGCAACCTCCCGGTCTCCAGTCAGACGGCGCATCTAACTGAGCCACTGAGGCCAGCGCTAGGGCCTTGAAATTTTATATGCTGATTGTGTATGATTTGTAGATTACCTAATTAGAGTTTCAGGGAATTCCCTGAAAAATTGACAGAATTATTGCCCTTTGTAGTTTTGGTTATTCTGATCTTGTCAGCAGGATATCTCTAAGAGTATTTAAGCTAGTGTCTTGAAAATTTTAAAATATGCTGATTGGAGATGATGTATAGATTACTTGCTTAGAGTTTGAGGGAATTCTGTGAAAAGTTGACATAGTTATTGCCCTTTGGTGTTCTGGGCATTTTGACCCTAGCAAGATATTTCAAAAAATATTTCTGCTAGGATCTTGAATTTCAATATGCTGATGTGCAGATTTACCTGATTAAAGTTTGAGACAATTCCATGTAAAATTACCAGAATTATGTTTGAAGAGCTAGGAATTTTGACTTTGTCAGCAAAATATCTCAAAAAGTGTTAAGAGCTAGGGCTTTGACATTTAGTATGCAGTCTGGGGATGATAAGTAAACCACTTAATTAAATTTTAAGTCTGGTCTATAAAATTTTAATGGAGTCGGACTTACAATGGAATAGAACAGAACATAAAGTTTATTATTAACAACCTTGTGATCAAAATGTCTACAGATTCATTATAGCCTGACTGAATTTATGCTCCTACTGGACTTAAGTATTAGTGTTATAAACATCCTTGTGAACAATTGGATGGGTTTGGGGCTTTACATATTTTATTATGATATGAAGGAAGTTTGCAAAGGGTATGGATGTGTCATTAGATCAACTTAGTACTGTAATAAGGTGGTGTGCAAATGCATACTAGGAAGTGCCCTTTGACCCCGTGAAGTGTTTAAGTTTAGCTGAGTTGATAGCTCCCCATCTGGTGCACTAGGGCCTGCATTACGAAAACACGCCCATTCAAATATATAGAAAATTTTACCTCCAAAAATTGAAAATTTTCAGAGAAAAAAAATGATATTTTTCATATTTCTGCGAGGCGGTTCTAACGAGTGAGTACCCACAATCTAGTTTTTTGAGCAAAAATAAGAAAAATAATACATACCCCCGTAAACCCCAGTTTTACTATATAAAACTGAGGTTTAAGGGGGTCAAAATTATATAGGCTTGTTTTCGTGATGACCCAGAATGCCACCAAAGTGCCCAGTAGCATACAAGTCAGCACTGTAATGCTATTTGGGAATATTTCTGACTTACTGTGTAGCTTCTGATGTCAGCTGAACATTAGGTATTATGTTATGAAAAGAAACGACTATAAGGATATGGAGTTGGAATTTCAACATAATATGATCAGATTTGCTTAAAGGGGAACACAATATATATTGTAAGTATATCTTGGAGTAAAGTCCTTAACAAGCCATTTATTTTGATGCAAGAGTTTTCAAAATCGGCCTAGAAATAAGGAAGTTATGATGGTTTGAATATACTTAAAATGGCTGTTATGGACGCCGCCATATTGTAGGCTTTGTGATGTCACACAGCCCAAATTAAATATGCAAAACCAAATTATAAAGGGTTTTTAAGAATAAGTTTGCTACAGATAGTTTATCATCTTTTAATTCTACTGACAAGCATTCATTTCCCCCAAAATAAACCAACTTTGTGAGAATAACTACCTTTATGAAACAAATTTTTATTTTTATGAAACCTCATTAAATATTCAAAGTAGCGGCGCCCATTCCACCAATATCAAAATATTCAAATGTCTATAACTTACTTAATTTTCCACCGATTTTGATCAAATTTGTGTCAAAACTCATTGTTTGTAAAGTTCTTTACTTCAAAGCACAATACCTTTTAAGGTTGCGTTCCCCTTCAAGCAGGGGATGCTTGTCACACCTTTAGGGACAAGCATATGACTGGGGTATAGTGTTGTACAAACACACATATCTAGTGGCTCTTTAAAAAATTGAATAAAATCTTGTCAGCAAAATATCTTCAACACTACTGAAGCTAGAGCCTTGAAATTTGAGGAGTAGATTGGTAGCAATGAGAAAATGACCTGATTAATCTTTCAATAAATTCTGAAAAAAAATTCTCAAGTTATGGCACTTTGTCATTTTGGGCATTTTTGCATTGCAGACTTTTTGATGCATAGCATAAGTTTTGAACTGTGTATGCTAGGGTTTTGAAATTTTATATATGGATTTCTCCTGAAAAAATAGCTGACATGTACTTTTTTTACTGTTTTTGTTTTCTTCTCAGGATTATGCCTCTTTCCTGAGATATGGACCTTTGAAAAAATATGGATGAAATCTTCTTGGCATAATATCTCAATAACTATTGAAGCTGGAGCCTTGAAATTTAAGGAATAGATTGGTAGCAAAGAGAAGATGACCTGACCAACTTCTGAATAAATTCTAAAAAGTACTTCTTGAGTTATGGCCCTTTGTCATTTTGGGCATTTTTACATTGTACACTTTTTGATGCATAGCATAAATTTTGAACTATGCATGACAGGGTTGAGAAATTTCATATATGGATTCCTCATGAAAAAAAACTGACATATATTTTTTCTTATCAGGATTATGCCCCTTTCCTGAGTTATGGCTTTTTGAAAAATATATGAATGAAATCGTGTCAGCAAAATATCTAAAAACCTATTGAAGCTAGGGCCTTGAAATCTGAGGAATAGATTGGCAGCGATGAGTAGATGAGCTGATTAACTAATAAATTCTAAAAAGTACTTCTTGAGTTTTGGCCCTTTGTCACTTTGGGCATTCTTACATTGCACACTTTTTGATCCAAAGCATAGATTTTGAACTGTGCATGCTAGGATTTGGAAATTTCATATACGGATTCCTCATGAAAAAATAGCTGACATGTGTTTTTTTTTCTTGTCAAGGTAATGTGCCTTTCCTGAGTAACGGCCCTCAGAAAATATACGGATGAAATTTTGTCAACACAATATCTCAAAAACCATTGATGCTAGAGCCTTGAAACCTAATGAATACAGTGGAACCTCGATAATTCAAAGTCCAAGGGACCAAACAGTATTGTTTGAATTATGGAGACTTAGAATAATTGAGGGTTAAAATGCATACATATATTTCAGTTGGGACTTCAAAATGATTTTGAATTATTGAGAATTTTGAATTATTGGAGTTTGAATTATTGAGGTGCTACTGTATATTGTTATCGAGAAATAGATGACCTGATTAACATGTGAATAAATACTGCCAAATACTTCTTGAGTCATGGCCAGTTGTCAGTTTGTTTTTTCTTTTCTGTCAGAGTCTTCATGGTGGAGTAATGCCCCTTTTCAAACATAGGCCAATGAAAATCTTGTAAGAAAAATATCTAAGGACCCACTTGAGTTAGGCTCGTGAAATTTTGCAAGCAGTTTGGAACCAAGGTTTAGATGACTTGATCAAATTTTGGTAGAAGTTATGTTCCTTTCCAACTTTGGCATTTTGTATCGGCAAGCGTATAGTTGGGAGCAAGTGTTTTACAAACACATTTCTAATTATTGTAGTAATTTGATCTGGTATATTGTATCACGTCTCACTGATGAGCTAATATCATCAGATCACATGAGATGGGTAGAGTATCCTGTGATACAATGATATCAGCTCATCTACTTGATGTGATACTGTCAGCCAGATCAAGTTAGTACAGTAAAAATGTGTATTTTAACTCTTTTAGAATATTTCAAAAACAAACCTAGATCCATTGTAGTGTCGTCTGGTTCACACTTGGCCTCATCGTCAAACCTCTTCTCCATCTCTAGAATAAATACATATGATTGTATAAAAAAGCAGTGTTGCACGTTATTAACAGCCATGCATTAACTGGCGAAAAGCCATGTATTAACAAGGCAACTGATGTGCTGTTCATGCATGGCTATGCAACTTTCAATATGATCGTACCGGGGCCACCGATTTGATGCCGTATAGAGATGTGTATTGCCCCGCCCTAGAACGAGCATAGTCCATGGAAATTGTGTTTGTGAGACATTAGTGAAAAGGTGAAACAAAATAGTGCAAGAAATAACGCCAAATGTCGAAATGTTTTCAGTTTTTTATGCAATTATAGCGATCGAACATGGTTTTTCAATGCATTTAAATTCGCCAGGTCATTAGGGAGGAATTGAAAACTGAGGTCGGAGGCTTTTATTCCCAAGGCTTAAGAAAATGCTTTCTGGAAATAAGTATACATCTAGAAGTTCTCTTGGCAGAGCTGTTTATCAGTGTCTCCAACAGATACCAAAAAAAGACTATCTGCTTTTCGCGACTAGGTAAAAAGGTTACAAAAATGTGTTCCGGTAAAGAGGGAATACTTTGAAGGTTTGTAATAAAAATATGTTAGATAAAACATAGCACTAAAGTAATCCGAACCCAATGACAAAACTTTTTGCAGGACCCTCGTAGCTAAAGTATTTTCAAATACATTGTACATTGATATTTTTGCTGCAAAAATATGAGTAGCTTTTGCATTGTAAAGCTACTCACATTTTTTCAGCAAAAATATCAATGTATTTGCCATATTTCAAGAAAGAAATCTTAACATCACGTTCGTTAACAACTTTGCTAAGAATTGAACAACTGGTTCCCGGTCTCTTACTTACTGATACAAAATCTGAGGAATTTTTCCTGCAGGTCAGGCTCTTCCTGCACAAACAGGGAACCACTGATAGAACCACAGGTCCACACTTTTCTGGACATGGTATCTGCTGTTAGCACCACCGATTCCATCCCATCATTCCTGAGACCATCACACTGAAACATGACAAGTTTTTCTCTTAGAACAAGAATTCCGCGAAAGTCAATGTCACACCTGCACTTAGCAAAGTCACTAGAGACAAACTCTAGATCAATGAAAATACCCAGTTGGAATTCGGGTGGAAATGATACATACCTCTATATTTTTTTTTCTTATTTCTCCACAAAAACAAATCATGAAAACACACCTATATAATTTTGACCCCCTTAAACCCCATTTTTATATAGAAAAAAGAACGGGTTTAGAGGGGTATAAATCATTTTTCTTATTTCTGCTCAAAAAACAGATTGTGAGTACTTGTTAGAACTGCCTCAATGAGGCAGTTCTAACGAGTACCCACATGCTGTGTTTTGAGCAGAAATATAAAAAAAATATCAGAGATTTTTATCTGAAATTTTTTCAGTTTTTGGTGGTGAAACTTTCTATTTCTTTGAATAGGCGTATTTATGTAATGTATATTTTGTAGATACTCATTAGAAGCACCTCGCCAAACATATGTTTCCATAAAAAAAAAACAAGAAAATAGCTTAACTTTTCAGTTTAAAAAGTGCCTCATCTGTCTCCACCACAAACTAATAAAAACATAAAACAATAATTCCCTGCCATTACCGTGTTGTGGGCAGACAACCCTGTCAAAAATTGACAAAACTTGCCCATTAGCAATCCCAAACCAGATATCAATGCATGTACCAAGTTTGGTTTAAATCTCTTGACACTTTCTCAAGTTTCCGTCCGGAAACAAAAAATTGGGCATGTCTCAGGCAGATAACTCTGTCAAAGTTTGATGAAATTTGCCCATTAGCAATCCCAAACCAGATCTCCACAATATCAATGCACATACCAAATTTAATGAATATCCATTTATGTTTACTCAAGTTATCATAGCTACAGATAAGAGGGGGTATCCACATATTATTTTTCTTATTTCTCCACCAAAACGTATGTTGTGGGTACTCATTAGAAACGCCTCGGTGAGGCACTTCTAATGAGTACCCACAACATTTGTTTTTGTGGAGAAATAAGAAAGCTATCAGCATTTTTTGGATGAAAAAAGCACCTTATCTGTTGCTATGGTTATCATCTGGAAATGAAATACGGATGGACAGCGGGACGGATATACGACAGACTGACCGACACATCAAAACATAATACCCGGCCACTATCATGTGGTCGGGTATAAAAATGACAAAAATAGACAGCTTAGTATAATACAATTCCACTAGTAAGACCATCTTTGGGACTGCCTTAAATGGGACTTATTAGCCAGGTGGTGTTAGTACACCAGAACCTCTTTACAAGACCTGTCGCCAGACAGGATAGCTCGCCTGATATTGCACATTTTGTTTCTGGAAAAATTCTGTCCGTGACCTTGATTTTGACATGACCTGTGTGTGTGTGTGTGTGTGGTGGGGGAAGTGGGGAGGGGGGGGGGGAGAGGGGGGGGGAGCAGTATCTGTCTTTTTATACCAAATAGGAACTAAATCCATCATGTAGTTTATGTAAGTAATGAGATCCTAAAAAACTTTAACATCAAAGTTCTGTGACCTTGACCTTGACATGACCTAGGGTGGTGGGGATTGGTACTGCGTAAAAATTTGGACCAATATGTACATTGTATCATCATACAAAAGATGAATCAAATCTATGATAAGGTTAGGATTTAATGATGCCTTAAAAACTTTAACGAAAACTTTAACATTTAAATTCTAAGTCTGTGAGCTCGACCTCAAGGTCATGGTCATGAGTGCTGATGGTGCTGATGAAAACTTTTGATCAGTATCTATCATGATACCAAATAGGAACTAAATCCATTGTTTAGTTTAGTAGTAATGAGATCCTAAAAACTTTGACGTAAAATTTTAACATGAAAACTCTAAGTCTGTGACCTTGACCTTGACCTAAGTTGGTGGGGATGGTACTGCACAAAATTTAGGACTACTATGTATCATAATACCAAAGATGAATCAAATTGGTGATAAGGTTGGGAAATAATGAGGTCTTAAAAACTTTAATGAAAACATTAACATTTAAATTCTAAGTCTGTGACCTTGACCTTGACATGACCTAGAGCAGTGGGTATGGTATTGCGCAAAATTTTGGACCAACATGTATCATCATACCAAAGATAATACCAATACCAATAATGAGGTCTTAAAAACTTTAAGGAAAACTTTAACATTTGTGGACACCAATGCCAAGGCTGACACCGACGCTGGGGGCAGTACAATAGCTCTTTCTGAACTTTGTTCAGGCGAGCTAATAACACTACTGTTGGTGTCCATAGCATAGACCTTGGTAGTTAAGCAACCGTGTTATATTCAAACAAAAATGTATTGATTATATTGAAAATTTTCAATATAATCTATACATTTTTGGTATCCATCTTTGAACCCTGTTATATCCAAAACCGTGTTATAACGAATCCTGTTATAAAGAGGTTGTAGTGTATTGACTATATAGTAGTATTGGAAGAAACCCTTCCTGAATTTGCAAAAGCTCCTCTTAATAACCGAGTGGTCTTGATTTCAAGTAATCTTATCAGCAAAATCTTACTGTCATTCATTTTTGACATCTTTCCTATTAAAATAAAAAAGAGAAAAAATGTTTCCTAAAAATAGAATTTTCCAAAATAGGTGACCATGAAAATTCTTTCCTATCACTGGTTCAATAGGCAGAAGTGACTAATAATCAATTATAATCGATCATTCGGAGAAAACTTGGTAACATACCATGGCTCGAACTCTGTCATATTTCTCTCCCTTAACTTCATTACGAGGAACCTGAGCCTCTTCCATCTCCTCTATATCTTTAACAGTATCATTCTGATGAGCCACTTTTCTTTCACTTGTAATCTGACCAGTCTTTTTTGCGCCATCTGATGACCTTAAGCCTCTTTTCTCTTCTGTAACTGCAACAGAACAGTACAACGGTTCATTTCAAGATGGTTTTGGATTAAAGATGGTTTCAAGGCAATAGAATGTAGTACACTGGAAAAAAGGTAAGAGAAAAGTCCAGGGAGTGCCACAATCACAAACCGCTGCCCTTCCCAGAACCCAAGAGGAAGAGGAAACCGACAAATCTAAACAAGCACAAACCAAACAAACGTACGAAAAGCACTAAGATTAGCTCTCTCTTCCCCAAGCGAGGTAATCGCAATACTAAAAGGACTGAAAAACACAAGAACAAAATGACACACGGAAAGACATACAACAAATCGCCTCGTAGAATAAACCACAAAGCAACAAAGAGTAAGACTAACACCGGGACCACCGCCTTAGAACGGTCGATAGAGCAAACCACCGGGGGGTTTAAAGCACTTTTACAGCTAGCTAACTTCACCCTGGGTCCCGATGCTACTCTTAATACAGAAATACATAAAAATTCGGTTCGCATAAAGGCTCCCAACTCAGTCAATGCACCAAAGCGAAAACAAAAAAATCAAATTAATCACTATAATAACCCTCTTTATATAAAATGTTTCATTACAAGAAGGTTTCAGATATAAGAATATTTCAAGGCAATAGTATAGTACACTGGAACCCTCTTTGTATCAAATGTTTCATTATGAGATGGTTTCAGAGCAGTCTGATCTGGGTCCACATTTTTTGCCGGTATGTAAAAATAGGTTTGAAAAGTTTGCAAGAATATTCAGCAGACGACATTTTCAGATGCAGTTTTTCTTGGCGCTTTAAGGGTTAACATATGTAGTTTTTTTTTTGAGAAATAAGAAAAATATATATTTGTTTGCATTGAGGTTTTACAGCCCAGTCAACCCACTGGGGTCATGTCAGTTTACCTAATCACACGTTTACTGGGTAAGCTTAGTCCTCTAAGCGGTTAACCAGTATTGTGCACATTCTTTCGCCAGAAACTGACAACTGCTCTTCTTGAATCAGCGGAAGGGAGAGAATGACTGTAGAAAATATTTCATGATCAATCTCCACAAAAGAATGTTGCCGACCTCGACGGGGGTTGAACCCGCGACCTCCTGGTCTCTAGTCGGACGGCGCATCCAACTGAGCCACCAAGGCCGACAGAAAAAATAAATATCTTAAAATCTGGATACTCTTCTTAGCCAGAGCTATGAATTACTTGTCCCAGGACGTTAATCGAAATTTCTTACTTGTCCTCAGGGAAATGGGACAAGCTGGACAAGTCGGGAATGGTACATTTGTATTTCCACAGCTCTGGGTTAAGTCCACTGTACAATTCAGGCATGACAGACAGGAAGATCTGCATTTCCCGTGAAACAGGCAGTTATCACACAGTAGCCAAAATTTGCAACATTCAGCAATTAATATTTCATGATGTGATAGGTCAACATGCATAAAATTAACAAATCAGTTACACCATGGTTCTGTGCATGTATGCGTATTATCGCATTGTACATGTATATGCACACAAACCATGGTATAACTAAGACTTGTTCACCACCCTTCTTTTTTCTAAAAGTATTTACTTTTTGATTTGCAATTCAAATGAGTACCCACAACATACGCCTTTATAAAGAGGTAAAGAAAACGTACACTGACTGTAATCTGAAGACTACGGAATTTCTTGACTGTGCGCTTATAGGGGTATGTGCGGTAATTAGATCGAATACGGTATTTCTCAAGAAAAAAAAAAACTTATGCCTTATGGATACTCATTAGAAACTTCTTATTTACTACAAATATGGACTCCTATAATAGTATTTTTTCAGAGAGATTTGGCAAAATTGCATTATGGCACTTGGTCATGCCAAGTTTTTGGAGACAAAGGCATCGGGAATCTTTTTCAAAATCCTAGTGAGAACCTTGCCAGGGTTCTCACTGGTTTTTAAAACTGTGTGTAAACTTTGTATCTCATTCTTGTACCCTTAATTTGGCTTCATAAACTAGAGTCTTTTTTTTTTTTTTCCATTTTTCAGGGTTCATGAAAAATTCTGGAGGTAAGAAACCTACATTAGACATTAAATGGGAAATGCTCGTACCCACAACATGTTTCTGTGGAGAAACATGAAAAATATCAATATTTTGGATTAAAGTGACATGATCTGCAAGCAGAGGAATCATACGTCCTTGGCAATTGTTTGTTTGTGTTGAGGTTTTATGGCCCAGTCAACCCACTGGGGTCATGTCAAGCGTAGTCAGTTTACCTTACCACACTTTTATTGGTAAACTTAGTCCTCAAAGCGGCTAACCAGTATTGTGCACATTCTTTTGCCAGAAACTGACAACTGCCCTTCTTGAATCAGCAGAAGGAAGTAATATTTCGCCGGACCCAAGGGGATCCAACCAATGATCTCCTGATCACCAGTAGGACACACATCAGACTGAGGCCAGATGCTATGGTAAATGAGAATGCTTTTGTTTTTGTGCTGGTACGACCTAGCACTCCTACCTTCGATTATCTGCCTTGGCAGATTACGCATAGCTTGTAGGTATATATTCAATCTCTGACAACTGCGTTAGGGAGTCAACTCTTTGACTCAGAGTATTGGATTTTTAACCGGGAGGACCGGGTTTGATTCCCACGACAGGCGTGGAAATTTTTTCTGCTATGCTTCATTCCTCTGTTACGACTTTCGTGTCGCAAGAGTGCAGAAAGCAGAATAACTACAAATGTACCAATATTTTGGGTTAAAAACTGGATTATCTAGTCTATTATCTAAAGCTGCGAGTATTAGTTGGTGTTTTATGTACCTTTCAACCTTACTTACCATATTCAACCTAATTACCGCACATACCCCTATAAGGACACAGTAAAGTCTTCAGATTACAGCCAGTCACTCCAGTGTACATGTACTTCTGTCTTGTCTATATATTGGAAGATTCTAATTTTTACTTTAGGTATATCAGGCTATGTAACAGATATTCCTGGAGACAAATGGTTGAACTATTTGCAAACAGTGGAAACCCTGATCAGATGCCACAGCATGCAGTGTCTAATCTGGGTCTGCATTTCTGCACTGTTTTAGGAGTCTCCAGACTAAAATAGGTTAACCCTTAAAGTGCTAATCACAACAATTGTCGTCTGCTTTGTCGTTTGCTTGCAATTTTAATAGTCATTTCTGCAAACAGTGTGGACCCAGATCAGACTGCTCCTTTAGGAGCAGTCTGATCTGAGTCCACACTGTTTGCCTGTATGCAAATATAGGTTTGAAAAGTTTGCAAGAATATTCAGCAGACGACATAACCAGACGACATTTTCAGATGCAGATTTGTTTGGCATTTTAAGGGTTAAACTTATGGTACTTTCAAGCGGACTGCCAAACACAGTTTTGGGCACTTACTTATAATATTCTTTGTAACTGAAACTGCTGGTACGTGGACAACTGTGCTTTTTCGTTGCTTTGGTTGGTGGAGCCTGAGCCCTCGTGACTTCTTACGTTTCATTGTCTGCTGAAAAAAACAACAATATAAACGGGAACCTGTTTATAAGACAGTTCATTATAAGACAGTTTCAGATATAAATGATTTCAATTTTCTATATAATCTATACATTTTTGTGGATAGAAAACACCTTGTTTAACTAACATGCTTTTTGCTTTTAATCCATGAATAGTGTTATAAAACAAATTGTGGTGTATAAACTATCAACTGGTAATCAGTGAGGATTTGGTCATAATCTTACCTTTCTGGCTTACTGTCTGAGCATGGCTCTTACCACATGTTATATTTTACCGTATGTATTCAGGCCAACAGACCTGAGGAAACAGTGTAGACCTAGATCAGACACTGCAGAATGTGGCATTTCATCTGGGTCTACACTGTTTGCCACTCATCCACCTACTTTTAGACACAATATTGGATAGTAAATCATACTTGTTTAAATTTTAGAACACTTATGGTAAACAGTTCAGGTGTCCAAATCCTTAAAATAAATATGGTAATGTAACAGACAAACAAATCTAATAATTAGTTATAAGCAAATCAGTAACCATAATCATTTTTGTTGAATTTGTCCATTGATTCACTGATAATCCAATTTATTGTGCCAGGCTGAACAAACAGTGTAGACCCAGATGAAACACTAGAAAACATGGCATCTCATCATGGACTACACTGACTGCCACTCATCCAGCTATTTTAAGACACATAACTGGGTAGTAAATTGTACTTTTTCAAATTTTAGATTTTTTTTTTTTTTGATTTGGGTTTTACGGCCCTTTCAAGAATATTTCACTTATATCGAGCCGATCGTTCATCGAAGGTGGGCGAAAACTGGAGTACCCGGAGAAAAACCACCTGACCATCGGTAAGCAGAACTTGGCTTTCCCACAGCGGTAGAAACCTAATGGATTAAGAGTCAACTCTCTTATTCACTAGGCTACGGGGGCCCGCCTTCAAATTTTAGAATAAATATGGTAAGGAGCTGAGGTAATGTTAAATACTGTAAAGTAACAGACACAGAAATCAAATGATCGATTATTAGCACATCTGTAACGATAATCATTTTTGTGGAATTTATTGATCAATTAATCGATTATCCCATTAGTTGTGCCAGTTTTAGTCACACACACACATACATACACACACACACACTGTACACAGGTCTAAATAAGGGAGGGTATCCGGAAAATATTTTTTCTTATTTCTCCACGAAAACATATGCTGTGGGTACTCATTAGAAGCACCTCAGTGAGGCGCTTGTAATGAGTACCCACAACATATGGTTTTGTGGAGGAATAAGAATATATCAATACTTCCGGATTCAAAAAAGCACCTTAACTAGTACTATGCACACATATACCTACCATGGAACTCAGACTTACGTCATAGACCAATTATGGACCTCGTGACTGTTACCATGGACCAATATCATTTTCACAATAACAGACAAACAACAGACCAATGTATCGACCAGCTGACTGCTATAACAGACTTTTTTTGTGACAAGCTTTTGTTTGTTTGTGTTGAGGTTTTACGGCCCAGTCAACCCAATGGGGTCATGTTGAGCGCGGTCAGTTTACCTAACCACACGTTTACTGGGCAGGCTTAGTCCTCTAAGCGGTTAACCAGTATTGTGCACATTCTTTCGCCAGAAACTGACAACTGCCCTTCTTGAATCAGCGGAAGGGAGAGAATGACCGTAGAAAATATTTCATGATCAATCTCCACGAAAGAATGTTGCCGACCTATTTGTGACAAGCTATTTACTGAGAGATAACCACTGTGGGCCACTATCACGGCAACTATTATTGACCAGATGAGATGACTGCTGTTACATACGTGGAGCAGGCGGGGTTTGGGGTCTCTTAACCTTCAATACTGTACAGACAGGCAGCTGGAATTTTTATGACCCTACCTATTCATATATTCTGTAAATATCAAAATATATACAGCCATGTAGGTTAATTCTGCACATCAGCTAATCCTGCTCATTCAAGTAGTTTTGAACAAACATCAAAACCATTTCATTTTGGTACATCATTTTAATACACTGATGGAGTGGAAGTACAAAAAGCATTTTTAAATGGAAAATTTAAAATATTTGTAAAATGATTACGAAAACACGTGTTTATGTGAAAAATAACACAGGACTGTGTGAAAATCGCAATTTTCAACAAGACTGTCACAAGAAAATATGAATATTATTCACATTTCATCAACTGTCCTGGCCTACTCAAATGTGTTTTCGAAGAACCAGATCAGAGTAGTATTATAAAATAAGGAAGCAATTTACTTCAGGTGTGCAAAATTAGCAGAAAATTTTAATGTTTCAAAAAACACAACAGTAGCGACGTTTGATGGCCTACACTGACAAAAAATTAAAACTAGAGATGAAAAAAAGACGTCCAATTGGCTCTACATTGGCAAGGCTCTGAAGTGTCGCTAAAATGCATTTTATTTTTTTCTCTGTATTGAAATTATGACTTGCACAGTAGCTTAAGTGCGCAGGAGTGGTCGACAGCTCTGTACCTTTACATATACTTGATTGCAAAAAGACACCCTTTTCATATATTACTACCGGTATGTGGATTTCATGACTATTCATATATCTGTTCTTCACGGTAAAACAATAAATTAACTGCATTAATCTTAAGAGTCAGTGCCGCCTTGGTAAATGATTTTTGTTGCTAGATGAAAAACAAATATGAGGGCTATTCATATACAATGCTGGAAGAAATGAGACCAAATCATATGCAAAGAGCATGAAAACCTTACATGTTGATACATCTATAAGATCAAAAACAAGGGCTATTCCAGCTAAAGGCTAAAGGGTCTGGACAAGTTTGACTGGTCATCACCCTACATATTTACACACATAGATTATTTGTACTACAACACTCCTCCATCCTACATTGAAATGCTGGTATCAAATGTTTCCCAGGATATTTGTGACTGTTGCCACTGTATTGCCCTTGGGCTCTGACGGTAGTCATCCTGGCCACAGCACCAAATGTAGTAGAAGGAGAAACAGACCTGAAAAGAAAATATTCCTGTCGAGTGCCCCGATCGTGGATCCAACCAGGTACCACTGGATCTGTAATTGTGCATCATAACCATGAGACTGAAAGGTAAGACCCTGTATATTTACACACATACAGATTATTTGTACTACTTCATTAAATTGAATTATTTTAATGACAGTTCCATGAGCTATGCTTACTGTGGAAAAATCACGTCTAAAAGCAAGATTTACGCATAAATTATCAATAAGCGTCCGGGATACCTTGATGAAATTATTCAATTTAAAAAATAGAAGATTGAAAACTATCACAGGATCTAAACCTTAGACATCTGCAACACTAATTAAACCAGTGTTTAAGTTGATTAAATACGAACGCAATGTATTCTGGCTGTTCTGAGGGTTTCCTTTTCTTAGCTGAAAGAAATATGAGTTCACGGGTCCGCAAATCAACGGATGTGGCACTATGGGCGCTTTCAAAAATAAAATCCAACCTCAATCGCCGTAATAATGCAATTTTAAACGTAATTTTCCGGTTATTTCCGTAAGGTTGTCAACCTTTTGTTTTGTTGATTTTTTTTTTTTTTTTTTTTTTTCTTATATATATATATAATTTTATGACAAAAATGTATCGTTTCTGTTCGTGTACGTTAAGAGACTTCATTCATCCATGTATATGAATGCTCGGACCTAATAATATTGGGTCCAAGATGAATGTGATGTGAAATGTGGCTACATTGTCAGAATGTTCGTTCTCTGAAATTGTCCTGCTTCATAGGCTAGGATTATATATTTTGGGAAGATAGAAGGGGGGTGGGGGGGGGGGGTAGAATTTTGAATTTTACTAATTTTTTTTAGGGGGATAGGGGCGGGGTTGTGGTGCAGTGGCAACTTTTTGGAGGTATTGGCCATTTGCAGGTATTTTTAGGGAAGTTACTTTCAAAACTGATTTTTTTTTTTTTTTTTTTTTTTTTTTTTTTTGTGGTCTACCAAAATTCTTGGTATTTTTATTTATTTTTTATTTATTTTTTATTTTATTTTATTTTTTTTTTTTTGGGGGGGGGGGGGGTGGTGGGGTGGGGGTGGTATTGTTAGAATCTGGTTTAATTAGAGCCTTCTGTTGGACTGAAAGTTGTTTTATTTAGTTTTAACAGCTTTATTTCTGCTGTCTATCAGTTCAATGCCATTAATGTAAAAACGGAGCTACTGTTAGAAGCTGTTAAAAAAAAAGGAGTGGGGGGGGAGGGTAAAAGATAAGTCCAGGGAGTGCACAATAACAAACCGCAGCCCTTTCCAGACGCCAAGAGGAAGAGAAAACAGACAAATCCAAACAAGCACAAGTCAAACAAACGTACGAAAAGCACTAAGATTAGCACTCTCTTTTCCCCAAACGAGGTAATCGCAATGCTAAAAGGACTGAAAAACACAAGAACAAGAACACTTATATTACTAATACAGTCATTATACAGAAAAAAGAAATGAAAACCACAATTTTATAAAAAGAAAGCAAGGGGGAATAAATTTTTGAATATGCTAATAGCTGCATATATATATATATATATATATATATATATATATATATATATATATATATATATATATATATATATATATATATATATATATATATATATATATATATATATATATATATGTATGTATGTATGTATGTATGTATGTATGTATGTTTGTTTGTTTGTTTGTTTTTTGGGTTTTTTTTTTTTTTTTTTTTTTTTTTTTTTTTTTTGTTTGTTTGTTTTGTTTTGTATGGCTGATATACCGGATTTTTTTTTCTTTTTTTTTTCTTTGTTTTGTATGGCTGATATACCGTAACTTTTGGGGTAAACACTAGATGCACTCTCTGGATCTATAATATCCTCTGCTGAAAGTTCTGTGGACTCTGTCGCTAGAGTCACATCACTTGTGAGATCTACAGACAATTCTTCGCAATCGTTGGCCCTGGTGAAGGAATGTCTTTTGATGCAGTAAAATATTCTGATTCTGATTTTTTTTTCAAATTCTGTTTTCTTGTTTGTTTGTTTTTTGTTGTTTTTTTAGGGGGTGGGGGGTCTTCTCCCCGTCACATGACCACAGAGAGTCGGGGAGGTCCATCCCTTCATGCATCTTACAATATATTGTTGATCTACACTATACAGAACTCTGCTTAATGACATTATAATAAGTCCACTATATCCCCAAATACTGTGACATCTTAAACGCACTCACTCCTCAACAAACAGTCCACCTCACTACTCACTCACTGATTCACCCAAAATATGTAGGATGAATGGCCAACATTGGAGCCCACAAAAGATCTTGCATTCTGATGTGGGTCCATATGTCTGACTGATTCTAAATATTATGTCTCTTGTAAAACTGTTGACTAAAGCTTGCTCTCCTTTAGACATCTTTTGGAAAGTCGTTCTTTTGCATAACGCTTTTGAAAGAACAAGTAAATTTGCAAACTATTAGCATGACCTAATACAAAACCATTTGTCGAAACTACCTTTTCACAAAAAAATTTTATTCTAGTCATTTGTTTTAGAAAAATCAAATATTTTCATTCTTCGATAGTAAAAATGGCTGCAAAATATGCAAAACTCGAAAGGGTCAGAGTTAGTTTTGATACAGATTTTGATTAAGTTACACTTGTTCAAACTTTCTGAAATTTTAACAATATTGTTATAAAAACTTCAACCATTTTAAATTAGCGAAGAAATGTTTACTTTTGTAATTGCATATGTCAGACCCATTTTTGGCCATCATTTTAGTTCCGGATAGTTTTGCTATTTCCGAATAATGACTAGGGAATCTGTAAAAATTCCCACGGACGATGCATCAGTATCCAAATATGATTTTGTTAGCTTGTATTATATCTGACAGAGTAAAATACAGTGAAACTTCATTACAATGACAGCATTTCTTCCCAAAGACGTTGCCATTAAAATGAATTTGCTGCTGTATAGAATCCTTAATGAGGCAGTAAGAAAGGTCTTGTTGTGTCAGGGTTTTCCTTCAGGGTTTATAAATGAGGGTCCTAGGGACTCCCTTTTCTGGAATTAAGGCGTCCTTTAATAAGATTTAGGGGTTTGTCATTTAAAGCAGTTAAACCTTAAAACGCTAATTAAAATTAATAACAGCAGACGACACCTTGACGTACTTGTTTTTATTTTTCAGAAACAAATAAGCCTTGACATTTCATGCGAATTGTCTGCCTAGCAGACAATTCACATGAAATATCAAGTCTTATTTTCTCTGAAAAAAAAAAATGAAAACAATTTTTAAAATGTCGTCTGCTACACTATGCTTAGTGCTTTACTGGTTAACTATTGCCCAAATATTGACTTTTTTGCCCTCCAGAAGATAAACAGATTAAAATACGAAGCCGTAGATAGATAAAATTAATTTTGGATAGATCATATATGCATCACTAATGACTCTTGCCACTAACTTTAGAGAGTCCAGAACAAGGTTTTAGGGGTAAAAACTGCCAAAATGCGAGTCAGGGAAACCCCTGGTTGTTTTCTTACTTCCTCAAAGAACATAAAATTTGAATATTTGTTAGAATCGCTTAACTAAGGCAATCTAACAAATATCCAAAATATATGTTTCTTTAAGTTATTAAATACGATATTCTTGCATAATTTGTGACTAGTTGTTGCGATGGTTTCATGACAGGCAAATTGTCATTATAACAAATTTTGTCGTGGTATCGAATGTCAATATAAAGAGGATTGTCTGTAATGTAATTCAATATAAAGACATTCGTCACAAAGGGACAGGTTCTGAAAGACCCGAAAATCAGCCCTTAAAGTCAAAATAGCATAACTCATGGCATGTATGCTACACTCTCGTTTCTGGAAGGTTTAGTTCCTATTTTCTGGAGTTAATTATCTTTCCAATGTAAAAATAGTTCAGTGATGTTTAAGAGGTTGTAAGGAGTATACGCATAAGGCCCCTTTTTACACCTTTCTGAAGCCTAAATGCAGTATAACCTCAATGGCTCGAACACGGATGGCTCGATTACCTTGGATGATTCGAACTCTTTTTTTCCGTCCTTACAAAATTCTTCCAATAGCTCAAGAAAACAAATATTTAGGGAGTTTTTGAGTCTGCTAGCGACAGCTAGCAGGCTCTATGCAATCGCATGGGGTTTTTTACTACGTCACAAGCGGATTTTCATCACCGCTATATTCATACGCGCACTACTTCTTAATCAGACGCAATGCGGCACTATTACGGCGAACTGAATGTGAAGCAGGGGAATTTTTTATAACTTTTCTATTTCGCTAACATAACTGTAACTGAAATCGATTTAGATAGTGCAATTTGAAACATAGACTTCAAAATTCGGTGTAGTAATACACGCGCTACTTTTGTCAATCACCCCACGCCATCTTTGATGTTGTGCTTAGCAACGGAAGCTGAACGAAAAGAAAGTATCAGAATCTACTTATTCGATATTGAATATAGCAAGACATCAGGCATTTAATTCATTCCTCCTACATGAAATTACTTTATTCACACCTCAGTGACACGGAGTTGTCTGACGACTGCTGGCCCATTTATACGTTATGACCCTTCTTTTGTGGACATCGGAAAATCTCTTGAAAACAGAAAAGGGTAGGCATAGCTGGTTGGGCTAATCTGTTGATGCTTAGGTGAAGCACTATCAAATGACAATCAGTTATTAAAGCTAATCTGGATTGAACATAGCCATTTCAAATTTAGTTAATCTGCTCGTCTTCATAATAAGTTGATAAAGATAAATTTATAAAATTGCACCAGAATAATCGTGGAGCTACATCAGGTGTTGAATATGTATGAACTGGAGCATATCTAGACTTGAACTTTGATAATTCTAGAAATTGGAAATTGCTGCTGGAGATACACTCATTTGGAATAATCAGGTGGTAAACTTCATTGGAAAATAGAGGTTCATTACTCCAATCACTGCATTGGCTTATATATGCAGATAATAAAATGGATTTTTTTTTTGTGAAGAAAGAAACAAAACAGAAGAGAAATAATTGTATTTAGTTTTTCAGTACATGGTTAGATTATTTATGTATATCTGTTTTACACAGATGCCTCAGTAAAGACCCATTCTTATTTATACATTAAAAGAAGTAGAATGCATTTCCATCTGACTGATTTTGCGAAATTAAATTGATAGTGAAAGCATGTAGTACAAAGTGTTCATGTTGGTTGTTTTTCAAGGAATAGTAAATTTTCTCACAAAGCCTTGTCTCTGAATGTAAATTTAATATTGGATGAAGCCACTGGTTGTAAGAAAGTGTGAAAATATGGATATAGAGCAAAATCCAGGTCCATCAAATCATATAAATCTAATTATGTAATTAAGTTAATGCCTTTTTTCGCGACACCGCCTTCTGAACAATTCAGAGTAACTACAGTTGCTATACTGGATGTACATTACTCTGTGGTGGTTCTGAATCTCTTTTAACTACACTTTTATTTAACTTTAACATGCGTAAAGTAACGTTATTATTTACCTGTATTATCAGTTAGATAACACACTTTTTGAATAAAAATTACTGGCATGTTTCTTATTTTTCTTAAGGAATGTATGTTGTGGATATTCATTAAAAGAGCCCTACCAATGAATGACCTTCTAATAAGTTCCAACATGTTTTTGTGTTGAAATTATAATGAACTAGAACATGTGTTTGAACAACACTATGACCCCAACTATATGGTTTCCCTTAAACATGCATTGTCCATAATACTGAAACACTAAAAATGGCTAACTTCAAAAGTAAGAATAGGATGGCCGAAACATTCCCATACAGAACTAGTATTTTTACCGCTGGGCGGCGAATAAATTCCAACCACAGTTTCGTCTGCCATCATAATGAGAGTAAAGCAAAATGCAATTGGATATCAGTCAAGCGTCATCCAATCAAAATCGAACTGAAAATGTCACTTTGTAGACCGGATTAAAGAATGTAACGAACACAAATAAGCGAATCTGAATAGAAGCGTTCATCATATCGATACTCCATCATGTGTATCGATACATGAAGCGTATCGGGATGCACCAATGCATCGATGAATCGTCCCACCACTAGGCGTAACTCAGCTAATATTTGGTGGACTGTAACCTCAAAACAATATGCCCTTCTCTACATCTTGGTCTAACTATAGCATAAATGAAGTTTCAGCTTGATCGGATATAAATTGTAGGAGAAGTTAACCAGAAACTAGAAGTTTAAAGAAATTTTCAATGGGGCTTAACTCTGCTAATATTTAGTGGACTGTAAACTTGAAACAATATGTGCTGCTCCACATTATGGTCTAGCTATAAATGAAGTTTCAGCTTGATCGGATGTAAATTGTAGGAGGAGTTAGCCGGAAACGAAAAGTTTAATGAAATTTTAAAAGGGACATAACTCTGCTAATATTTGGTGGACTGTGACCTAGAAACAATATGCACTGCCCCCACATCTTGGTCTAACTATAAATGAAGTTTCAGCTTGATCAGATGTAAATTGTAGGAGCAGTTATCCGGAAACGAAAAGTTTAAAGGAATTTTCAAAGGGCTATAACTCTGCTGATATTAAGTGGACTGTAACCTCAAAACAATATGCACTGTTCCACATCATGGTCTAACTATAAATGAAGTTTCAGCTTGATCAGATGTAAAGTGTAGGAGTTAACCAGAAACGAAATGTTTTCTGAAATTTTCGAAGGGGCATAGCTCTGCTAATAATTGGTGGTCTGTAGCCCAAAAACAATATTGCTTCACATCATGGTCTAGCTATATACCAAGTTTCATTTTAATCGGATGTAAACTGTAGGAGGCGTTAGCCGGAAACAAAAAAGTTTTCTGACGGACGTCATACCCCGTAAAATAATATGTCCCGTTTTTCAAACAGGTGTATAATAATTCAAAAAAGTATAAATGCAAGAGTTATGGTTCTTGCGCGCTGCATGTTGTCTAATGCTGATTGATATTTACATGACCTTTCTTGAAGATATCTTGAACAGGTTTCAAGTTACAGAGCGGACACGATTTTGTGACGCATAAAGTTCCAAGTGAAATAACTCAAAAAGTATAAATGCAAGACGTATGGTTCTTGTGCTCTGCATGTAAGATAATGTTGATTGATATTTATATGAAGTTATGTGGAGACAGCTTGAACCATTTTCAAGTTACAGAGTGGACAAGATTTTGTGACAGACGCCCGAGGGAAAAAACAATACACATCTCCCTACCCTAAAGGGAGGAGACATAAATATCAGAATCCTAGCTCAAGCGGGAGGGGGTATATTGCTTTTGGTGCAGATCTTATCAGCACTGGCGTCCCCATCCAAGGGTGTGTGTGTGGGGAGGGGGGGGGGGAATATTTAGAACAGAATAGATTCAAAAACAGGCATAACTGGCATGCTAGGTCCAATGGGGGAAAAAAAAAAAAGCAAGAGGACCATGATGGTCCTATATCGCTCACCTGAGCAAACAGCTTTGCATACTTACTGTTGAAGTTTCAGCCAAGTTTACTGCTCTAAAATTTTTGTATAAATTTTATAACCCTGCACCCCAGTGGCCATGTTTTTTTCATCCATCATGATGGCTTGAACTGAATAGTGAAAGAGGATCACCAAAGGAACAATTCTGCTGTTATATTGAAATTGGTCCAGTGGTTTCTGACAAATAGATTTTTAAAATGTCTTATATAGATATATAGGGAAATTAAGCCCCACCCCCTAACGGCCATGTTTTTTGACAAATCATGACAGCTTGAACAAACTTGGTAGAGGGTCACCAAAGGAAAAATCCTGCCAAGTTATATTGAAATCGGTTCAGTGGTTTCTGACAAGAAGATTTTTAAAGTTTTCTATTTAGATATATAGGGAAAATAAGCCCCACCCCTAGCAACCATGTTTTTTGACGAATCATGATTGCTTGAACAATCTTGATAGGGAGTCACCAAAGCAACATTCCTGGCAAGTAATATTAAAATCAGTCAGGTGGTTTCTGACAAGATGAATTTTAAAGTTTTCTATACAGATATATACGGAAAATAAGCCCCGCCCCATGAAGGCCATGTTTTTTGACGTATCATGAGGGCACAATCTTAGTAGAAGGTCACCAAAGCACATTCCTGTCAAGTTACATTGAACTCAATCCAACGGTTTCTTACGAGAAGATTTTTAAAGTTTTCTATATAGGGAAAATATGCTCCGCCCCCTAGCCGCCATGTTTTTTGATGAATCATAACGACTTGAACAATCTTGGTAGAGGGTCACCAAAGAAACATTCCTGCCAAGTTATATTGAAATCGGTCCATTGGTTTCTGAGTAGAAAATTTTTAAACTTTTCTATATAGATATATTTGGAAAATAAGCCCCTCCCAGTGGCGGCCATTGTTTTTTGACGAATCATGATAACTTGAACAATCTTGGTAGAGGATCAACAAGGAAAGATTTCTACCAAGTTATAATGAAATCGGTCCAGTGGTTTCTGACAAGAAGATTTTTAAAGTTTTCTATAGAGATATATAGGGAAAATAAGCCCCACCCCCTGGCAGAATTTTTTTTAGACGAATCATGACTGCTTGAACAATCTTGGTAGCAGGTCACCAAAGCAACATTCCTGCCAAGCTATATTGAAATTGGTCCATTGGTTTCTGACAAGAAGATTTTTAAACTTTTCTATATAGATATATAGGGAAATTAAGCCTCCCTCCCCACCCACCACCCGGCGTCAATTTTTTTTTGACAAATCATGATAACTTGAACAATCTTGGTTAAGGGTCAAAAGGAAAGATTTCTGCCAAGTATTAATGAAATCGGTCCAGTGGTTTCTGACAAGAAGATTTTTAAAGTTTTCTATATATATAGGGAAAATAAGCCCCGCCCCCTAGCTGCTATGTTTTTTGACAAATCATGACGGCTTGGACAATCTTGGTAGAGGATCACCAAGGAAACATTTTTGCCTAGTTATATAGAAATCGGTCCAGTGCTTTCTAACATGAAGATTTTTAAAGTTTTCTATATAGATATATAGGGAAACAAGAGGCCCACGGGCCACGGCTCGCTCACCTGAGTCACTGCAGACATGCAGATGTTATGCAACATTTTTCCAATCCTATCATCACAACTAATGAAAAGATCATCATTTGAGCAGTTCTTAGTTTTGAAGAAGAATATATGGGCCTGACAGTCAATGGAGCATGATCATTTGAATAAACCATCAATCACATTTCAACAGTAGGATCAATGTGAAATTTGGTGGAAATTGGCTAAGTGGATTCTGAAGAATCATGATTTTATACATGTAAACAGCACAGTGGCAGAGAAATATAATAAATATAAACAAGATGATGGCCATCTAAGATATAATCAGAACAATTTTAACTACTGTTGATCTACAATTCACTTGAATACTTTCAATATAAATGTATATGGCCCATACAAATGCATGGGGAAGCAAATTTGACCTTGGAGGTAAAAAGGTCAAACGTCAACATAGAACCATCATTTTAGCAATTTTGGTAGCTCTCCTGTCCCCCATAATTTGTGCAAAGATAAGGGCCCAGGGCTTATTTGGTTATGGAGAAGAAGATTTGTAAATTTTTTTTTACCATTATATGGGCATGGCAGCCATTTTGATCAATGGACCATGCCCATTTTAGCAATCTTTCATTCTCCTGCCCAAGGAGGCTCTGCATGAAATTTGAGCAACACTGGCCCGGAGGCTTCAGAGGAAAAGTCATTTGAAATTATCAACATTTTTTCCATACAAATGTATGGGGCCCATACAAATGCATACAGAAGCAAACTTGACCCCGCCGTAAAAAGGTTAAATGTCAATGTATGACAATTATTTTAGCAACCTTGGTAGACCGCCCGTTCCCGATGATATATGCAAACATTCAGCCACATGCCATCCTCGATTTTGGAGAATAACATTTTTAAATGTTTTTTTCCCATATAAATGCATAGGGAAGCAAACGACCTTGCCGTAAAAAGGTCAAATTTTAGCAACTTTGGTAGACCCTCCGTCCCCGATGAATTATGCGAAGATTCAGCCCCAAAGCATCCTCGGTTCTGGAGAAGAAGATTTTTAAATGTTTTTACCATATATGGGCATGGCGGCCATCTTGGTTAATGAACTGCGACCATTTTAGCAATCTTTTGTTCCCCCAACCTAAGGAGGCTCAATATGAAATTTGAGCAAATTTGGCCCAGAGGCTCCAGAGGAGATGTTATTTGAAATTCTGAACATTTTTCCCATATAAATGCATAAGGAAGCAAAATTGACCTTACCGCAAAAAGGTCAAATGTCAATGTACAACCATTATTTTAGCAACTTTGGTAGCCCTCCCATTCCCGATGATATGTGCAAAGATTCAGCCACAAGGCATGCTCGGTTTTGGAGAAGAAGATTTTTAAAGGTTTTTCCCATACAAAAGCATGAGGAAGCAAACTTGACCTTGCCGTAAAAAGGTCAAATGCCAACGTACGACAAATCTTATAACAACTTTGGTAGACCTCTTGTCCCTGATGATTCTTGCAAAGATTCAGCCCCAAGGCATCCTCGGTTATGGAGAAGATTTTTAAAGGTTTTTACCATATATGTGCATGGAGGCCATCTTGGGTCAACGGACCATGACCATTTTAGCAATCTTTCGTTCCCCCACCCTAAGGATTGGCTCAGCGGCTTCAGAGGAGGTCATTTGAAAATGTTAATGGACGGGGGAAAAGTGATCACTATAGCTCATCCTGAGCAGAGGTCAGGTGAGTTAAATAAAAAAAGTCCCACCCCCCTGGCGGCCATGTTTTTTGACGTATCATGATGGCTTGAACAATCTTGGTAGAAAGTTACAAAAGAAACATTCCTGCCGTGTTATATTGAAATCGGTCCAGTGGTTTCTGACAAGAAGATTTTTAAACTTTTCTGTATAGATATATAGGGAAATTAAGCCCCGCCCTTTGGTGGCCATGTTTTTTGAGGAATCCAAATGGCTTGAACAATCTTGGTAGAGGATTACTAAAGGAACCTTTCTGTAAAATTATATTGAAATCGGCCCAGTGTTTCTGACAAGAAGCTTTTAAAAGTTTTCCATATAGATATATACATGTAGGAAAAATAAGCTCCGCCCCCTGGCAGCCATGTTTTTTGACGAATCCAGATGGCTTGAACAATCTTGGTACAGGATCACCAAACAAACATTCCTGCAAAATTATATTGAAATCGGTCCAGTGGTTTCTGACAAGAAGATTTTTAAAGTTGTCTATATAGATATAAAGGGAAAATAAGCCCCGCCATCTGGCGGCCATGTTTTTTGACGAATCCAAATGGCTTGAACAATCTTGGTAGAGGATCATCAAAGTAACACTTCTGCAAAATTATATTGAAATTGGTCATACTTTACTGGATGTATTTGGCCAGACAGTCCCGAGCAAACATTGTAAACCCCCATGAGATGCTACAAAATGCGGTGTCACATCAGGGGCTAAACTGTTTGCCGACAATTGAGCTATTTTTAGACAAAACATTCGGTAGTAAATTGTACTTGTTAGCTCACCTGAGCACAAAGTGCTCATGGTGAACTATTGTGGTCAGTCAATGTCCTTCGTCCGTCATGCGACGTCAACAATTGATTTAAAAGCCTACTCCTACACGCCTGGGCAAATTGACTCGATACTTGGTAGGAAGCATCGGGGTGACTTGTACATCAAAAATAGCTAAAATCATGCCGATCGGAAATCCAAGATGGCCGCCATATTGAAAATCTATTTTTCGCTTCTTCTCCTGAACCGAAAGGCCAATTGACTCCAAACTTTCTAGGAAGCACTGGGGTGACTTGTAGATCAAAAATAGTTAAAATCTTGCCAATCGAAAATCCAAGATGGCCACTATGGCAGCCATCTTAAATCTATTTTTAGCTTCTTCTCCTGAACCGAAAGGCCAATTGACTCCAAACTTGCTAGGAAGCATCGGGGTGACTTGTAGATCAAAACTAGCTAAAATCGTGTTGATCAGAAATCCAAGATGGCCACCATCTTGAAAATCTATTTTTCGCTTCTTCTCCTGAACGGAAAGGCCAATTGACTCCAAACTTGCTAAGAAGCATCGGGGTGACTTGTAGATCAAAAATAGCTAAAATCATGCTGATCGGAAATCCAAGATGGCCACCATGGCAGCCATCTTGAAAATCTATTTTTCACTTCTTCTCCTGAACCGAAAGGCCAATTGACTCCAAACTTGCTAGGAAGCTATAGGGGTGACTTGTAGATCAAAAATAGCTAAAACCATGCTGATCGGAAGTCCAAGAGGGCCACCCTGGTGGCCATCTTGAAAATCTTTTTTTCGCTTCTTCTCCTAAACCCAAAAGCTAGTTGACTTGAAACTTGGTAGGAAGCATCGGGGTGACTTATAGATTAAAAATGGCTAAAGTCGTTCTGATTGGAAATCCAAGATGGCTGCCATGGTGGCCATTTTGAAAATGTAGTTTTTTCACTTCTAAAATCATTCCAAACGGAAATCCAAGATGGCCACCATGGCGGCCATTTTGAAAATCTATTTTTCGCTTCTTCTCCTGAGCCGAAAGGCCAACTGACTCCAAACTTGGTAGGAAGCATCAGGGTGACTTGTAGATCAAAAATAGCTAAAACCATGCTGATCGGAAGTCCAAGAGGGCCACCCTGGTGGCCATCTTGAAAATCTTTTTTTCGCTTCTTCTCCTAAACCCAAAAGCTAGTTGACTTGAAACTTGGTAGGAAGCATCGGGGTGACTTATAGATTAAAAATGGCTAAAATCGTTCTGATTGGAAATCCAAGATGGCTGCCATGGTGGCCATTTTGAAAATGTAGATTTTTCACTTCTTCTCCTGAATCAAAAGGCTTATTGGCTTTAAACTAGGTAGGAAGCATCAGGGTGACCTGTAGATCAAAAATAGATAAAATCATCCCTATCAGAAATCCAAGATGGCCGCTATGACAGCCATCTTTAAAATCTATTTTTCGCTTCTTCTCCTGAATTGAAAGGCCATTTGACTCGAAACTTGGTAGGAAGCATTTAGGTGACTTGTAGATCTAAAATAGCTTAAATTGTTTGGATAGGAAATCCAAGATGGCTGTCATGGCGGCCATCTTGAAACTCTTTTCCTTTCACTTATTTTCCTGAACCAAAGGGCCAGTTAATTTGAAAATTGGTAGGAAGCATCAGGATGACATGTTGATATAAAAATAGCTAAAATCCTTCCGATTGGAAATCCAAGATGGCGGCCATCTTGAAAATCTATTTTTCTTTACTTCTTCTGAACTGAAAGACCATTTATTGACTCGAAACTTGGTAAGAAGCATCAGGGTGACTTGTAGATCAAAAAACGCTCAAATGGTTGCGATAAGAAATCTCAAATTGCGGCTATGGTGGCCATCTTGAAAATCTGTTTTGAACTTTTTCCCCTGAACCGAAAGGGCAATTGACTTAATGTTCATTGGAAGTATCGAAGTGACTTGTAGATCAACAGTAGCTAAAAGTCATTCTGATTGGAAATCCAAGATGGCTACCATCTTGTTTATGTTTATTATATTTCCCTGCCAGTGTGCTGTTTACATGTATAAAATCATGATTCTTCAGAAACCACTTAGGCAATAGCGACCAAATTTCACATTGATCCTACTGTTGAAATGTGATTGAGAGTTTGTTCAAATGATCACGCTCCATTGACTGTCTTGCCATATATAATATTCATCTTAAAAATTAAGAACTGCTTAAAGGATGATCTTTTCATTAGTTGCGATGACAGGATTGGAAAAATGTTACATAACATCTGCATATCTGCACTCACAATGCTACTCAGGTGAGTGGCCCGTGGGCCTCTTGTTCAATTTTAAATAAAGTATGGTAAGGAGTTGAGGTGAGTAACCGACCCAGAAATCAAATTTCGGGTAAGGTGTTCACATGCTGTGTTTAAAGGAGTGTAGATATTGATGTAGTGTATGTACAAGAATCTCAGACATGTGACAGACTATTGAAGCGATATATGAGCCTCTTCATGGGATAAAAATCTTATGCCATATGCAAACAACAAAGACACGTGGTTTTTGCTATGCGCAGTCTGATCAGCACCGTTGTTGTTCGCTGTCTAGACAGTAAACAACCTATCAAAACTTTCAAGACTAGCTTATCTGGCACAATGGCCGAGTTAGCCAGTCTACGGCTGAGTAACCAGGTCTGAGTCTTATTTGGTCGAAAACCTCGAAGACAGGTTTTTCATGTCGTTGCTTATATATTATCTGTACTTTGACAAAGTGCAGGGAGACTTTGTAGCGGCATCACACAGTGCTAAACACAAGCTACAATTGGATTAATTAACGCATAATTTTACTGCAAGCATATTTTATTTTCGGGCTTCAGAAGGGGGGAAATAGGACCTTATGCACATACTCCTTTCAACTTCTTAAACCTCATTGAAATATATTTATATCAGAAAGATTATTAAATCCAGAAAATAGGAGCTAAATTTTGCAGTAAGGAGGGTGTACATGCCGAAAAATTGTTATGCCATGAATTATACGATTTTTGCTTAAAGGATCTGTTTTAAGGTCTTTGTGAACATGTCGCTTTGCGACAAATGTCTTATATTGAATTAATTTTCTCCGTAACACATTATCCAAGTTGATAAAATAATATATAGAGGCTGTTGCATTATGTGAGGGATTTTTACAGATCCCTCATTTATTATTCGGAACTAGCGAAACTATTTGGAACTAGCCAAATCAGTGGAGAACTTCACATTCATCACAAGGGCAGATAACCTAAGGCGAAGGACAAAGTCTTTGGTGTGATATTTCAAGGAAGGCTAGTACTCTGTATCAGCCAATAAAGTCCAAATTTTGATCAGCCACTTATTTGGAAATTGTTATGAAGCATAACTTTACCTGGTTCTAGCCAAATGACTGTATCTGATCAATTGTGCCAGCTTTAGTGTTCAGACAACAAAATTCACTTGCCTACACCTATATGCGTATGTGTGTGCAGAGTTGGAGCATGGGCATGTCACTATGACTTTGAGGATTCAAAATGTTCTTGGTATTTTTGCAGCTAATAAAAATTGTCCAGATAATTGAGGAGTGTGGGTAAAAAATATTTCAGTCATTATAAATAAAGATAAAGAGCCTTAAATAAAAGGTTGCATATAAGAATTTAAGAAATAGACAACATAAGCTGTGTAGAGCTTTTTATGCTTATAAGTTCTTTCAACGGCTAGCCCTACTGGGATGTCCAACAGAACCATGATCAAAATCAAGATTTGTGATCTAGTTTGCTAAGTTTTTACTATACATATGTGTACAGTATAATAATTACTGTATTTTTTAAGTCTAGTCCCATATAATTCACATCTTAGAATTTTTTGCTGTTATTATTTAGCCCGGTTTCATGTATTTTCACGTTACTAATGGTAAAACGTTTCATCATAACTACTTACAGAGACAAATGCTGAAAATAATTCTGAAGTCATCTAAATTATTATCTGAGCATTTATTTTATGTACAAATAATGCAGTTCTTTGGATTTGATTTGTGAAAGCATTTGTGTAAACAAGCCAACCATGTTGCCGCCATTTTGAACCAAAAAACCATGTAACTTCGCGTTAATTAAATTTTTGGCAGAAAATCATCATGTAATTGTAATGTGATTTTTGCAAATTTTGGCCATTTTCAAAATAAAGTACGGATACCGTATTAATCCGCCTATAAGACGATTTGTTTATAAGACGGGGGCTGTTTTTGGGCCCTTCCCAGGCAGGATTTTGCTTTTAATTAATTATAAGATGGGTTAAAAAGTCGCCTGTCGGAGACATTCCCTGCCACTCAGAAATTCCTAAAGTACATGAAGACATCGGCGATGATTGGTCAGATTTGTAAGTGAATTTATCACAGAGCAGGAATTAAAAAAAACTCCCAACACAACTTACAAGCATGCATACCGTATTTAACTGTGTATAACACGCACCTTATTTACCCAGAAAACGTTTATAAAAATCCGATGTGTATTATTCATAGGAACACCAAAATCGGGACAGAAATCACCAAGATAATCGGTCGCGAAAACTCATGACATTCACGATCGCCCGTTAAAAATGCGAAATAGAATGATTGCTATAAGATATTCATGATTTTTTATACCTATCTCGCCCATACCAGGGTTCTGGCAGCTCAAAACAAGCAACTCGATCTGATTTGTAGTAATTTGATATCCTTTCATGTCCATGCTTTTTTTGTTTACGCTTTTTTTATTTTGCTGATCATGTGATCTCTTCAAAGGGAAACTACTCAAACAGGCATATGCATATGGTTCTGTATTGATTACCGGACTTTGACAAGACTCAACCGTAACTTGAATAAATCAGCCTGCACAACTGATTTATTGTAGTTCAAAATAGGAAATAAATTTGGTAGAACATAAATATTGGCACGAACGATCATACATTGAAAAAATTAAAAAGTATTTAAGTTTATGCAATTATTAAAATTATTGATAATAAACAAAACCAACTGGGCTTTTGAGGTAGGTAGATCGGTCATTTGCATTTTATCTTTTATTTTCTTACCACCCAGCTAGCATTCTACGTAAATCTACATCGGGCCGTCATCGGCCCGTCAGGGTAGCTGACGGGCCGATGACGGCCCGATATAGATTTACGTAGAATGCTGACTGGGCATATGTTTATCTTTTTTTTTATTTTATTTAAACTTTTCTTCCAACTTACCAAAATAATTGTTTGAAATAAACAATGTTTATGATAAAGAAAATCAAACTACCAGCATACATCTGTGCACTTAATTGGTTAATTGGCAGTCAGAATGACAACTAGTCGACTTTAGTTGTTGTTTGCATTGCCCTGAGGCACTGAGTTGATAATTTCACGTCTCAGTTAAGAAAGTGACACAAAGGTGTTAATTATGAGAACACAAAAGAAATAACTACATTTTTATTATCATAGCGTCTGCAGTGGGGAAGCAAAGAACTGCCTACACTACATCAAGTTGCCTGAGGCCCATGGTAACAGAGCTGCACAACGAAAATTCAGTTAGCATTATCGTAAATTCGGCCTGTTTCTACTCTAAACCTTTCGAGTTCGGCCATTTTCAACTCAATCCTAGTGAAATTTGACACTTAGTATCTGGTAACTTAGTAAATAACGCACAGATAAATTCTTCGTGTTTTACATAGAACATCTCTTTTTTTTATTTCAAAACTATTTAGCAAATATTCAGTGCGTGTTATACACGGGTGCGAGTAATACACAGAAAAATTCGGTACTTCACCTACAAAATTACCTTGCTGCTATTTCTGTCAAGGGACGAAGGTAAACATTATATCCTTCTACCGGTTTCGAAGATCGGCATTTTCCGTGACCACGTGGCACCACCGGACTTTGCCGAAAATACCGATATGGCAAAAGATCTTGATTATAAGATGGGTCTGGATTTTTGGGGGCTTTTTTTTTTTTTTTTTTTTTGGAAAAATCCCCGTCTTATAGGCGGATTAATACGGTACCTTAGATTTGATATTTTCATAGAAAAAATAAGTTAGTCTTAGCTGTAAAAATTGATTTAATAGATATAGGTGTAAATGTCATTAAGGACTGTTATCACCACGGTCAATATATTTCTTTTCTAAGCGGAAATCACAAAACAACAGTGTATTTCTGAAAACAAACCTTGCCCACTAAAGCGTGACTTTGTATTTAAAACATCCAGCAGGTAGGTGGCGCTGCCGTTTATTTTCATTGAGAAATCAGTTTAACGCAATATTGAATTTAACGCGAAAATACATGGAGTATATTACTTTTATTCACACAGACTATTTAGGCTGACAAAATTAATCAGATAATTGATTAACTGATCTATAAATTCCACAAAAATGATTATCATTACAGATGTCTTATAATCAATGAGACGCCACATTTTGCGGCATCCCATCTGGGTCTACACTGTTTGCTCAGGCCTATTTGACCAAATACATACAGTAAAGTATAACATGGGAAGAGTCCTGCTCAGACAGACAAGTAAATTGACCAGATTTTTTGTGATAAATAATCGATCACAATGGCAGGAGTGATAATCGACCAGATTAGCCAGCCTTAGAGTCTATTTATACATTGTATTTGCTGTATGATGATTCTAGCGAATAAAAAGAAAAGAAAATCAAAGGACTGATAGTCCTAAGAGTCTGCTAGCTTGTAAAGTACTAATGGAGTGCTGTGTATCTTCTATGCAATTTTACACAATACATGCAAAGAAGATAGACGACATTCCAATGCTACCAATACTATACGATAAGATGGAGCTCTATGGAATATATCAAGCATCTGGGCATTGCACTTCCTGAATAGAAGACTTTCTTTAAAAACTCTTAAATTCTGCTGGTAAGTGCATGTCCTTGACAAATCTGACCTCAAGGCCAAGTCTTGGTGAAATTTCAAACTACACTGAAAGATGATTCTGCATGCAAAATTTCTAGCTAGGACGGACAAATACGGATGGACTCACTAATATACACTTAAATGCAGCTATGGTGACTATGTCTTGCTCAGCGCAAGCGGGCTTGACAAAAAGGAAGATATTTGTTCAAGTTATTTTTCTTCAAACTATTAGCACATTGTTGACAGATCCATTCCTTATCCTCCACACTTTTATGTCCTAATGTACAGAGTCTTTTCATCTCGGGCTATAGACCCTGAATATCAAATTTAACATCAGAATGTCTGAAAAATGTTTGACAACAACTTGTACATATGTACTGGGGACCACAAGACCCCAACTTGTGAAACTGTGTGACTATAGCACTTTCTTTGTTTTTAAATTTCTTACTGCTCAAACCATCTTTTGATGTGTCACTTAAGTTTCTTATTCAGGGAGGTTTGCAATTCTTCACATATAAGGGGTGAATCAAGTAATGCGGAACCGTGTTCATTTAAGCTGTCAGCAAGCTGGGAGGAAGCATAAGGCTGTGATGGACACAACTCAAATGAAATACATTCTTGTAAAGGAGGATAGGTAGTTATGTCACAAATTTGAAACCCAGCTCATTGGTATCATTTTATGGTCTCCCTGCAAACATGAGATATACAAAGCGAATGCAAATCAAACTGACTCACCGCTGTTGTAGTAAAGGAATTATCAAAACTAAACAATCTACGCAAATGTAAGGAAAATGCCAGTTATATTTGTTTTCTTTAACAAAATGTTTTTGCCATTAACATTTGGCATTCCATCTGAAGCTCTTGCATGTGACTCAAAAAGGTAGAAACAGTCACCTTGTTCCAATAATGCAATAGAAAAGCCGTTGCAAATGAAGACTGCATATGGGTTGAATGAGAAAGTCATAGCGAGTCCTGTCTCTAAATCAAGGAAAGGATACTCCACTAAGGATAAGATATTTAAATTTCCTGAAATTTTTTTTTTTTTTTTTTTTTTTTTTTTTTTTTTTTTTTTCACTTTCCAGGGATAATGCTGGTTGTCAAGTGAAAAATAAGATGGCAAATCACATGGCTCTAAATAGTCATGATATGTCTTGGCATTCTTTTTTGCATACTTGTATAATTTATCTCCTGCAAACAGAATTTCATTCATGTTGTTGACATTCAACTTGTTGGTACAGATCCTTTTCTGTACAGCTTTCACCAATAATACTAAACAACATGGTAGGCATTGACGCCCTCTTGAATCAGGACTAAATATCCCATCTCTTTGATGGATACTTCCTTGCAATAATACAGATGCATTTTCTTGTAGCGACACCGCCTCGTGGCTGCGAAGAAGCAGCCGCGAAGAAGCAGCCACGACGGTGGCGTCAAATGATAACACGTATGGAATAGAACAGAATTGTGTGTACGGACCCTTGCCGTGGCCTGAAAAGTCGCAATGATTAAAGCGAATAACAGCGAGTGTTTCGACTGAGACATGTGATGTCAGTCAGCCAATGAAAGTGCTCAGCGATACGTATCGTGTCTGGTTTCCGACCTTCTGGGTGTTGCGACAACTGTGTGTGTTGTCGTATGACAACCAAATTGTTTACTAGAATCTACAGGCTGTCGAACAGTCTATTTTTCGCGAGGCTACAGACATGAAAGCTTCTTTTACCTGCATTTTTGAAATTCATGGTGTGTCGCACGCGAAAAACAACAACAGATACTTGTTCAGTTCTTCAGCAAAATTCCTGATGCCGTAAAGTGCATTTCATGTAGGCAACCGGTAGCACAGGAGCTTGACGTTTGCTAATTTCTACTTATAGGGCCTGTCCCTACGATTATGAAATAATCGAAGGTTCGAAGGACAGGCCCTAAAAGTAGAAATTATCCAATGTCAAGCTCCTGTGACCGGTAGTGTAGCGTAACTTGGTACCTATTACCGGCGTGCACTGATTATCGGGTATTCAGAAATCACGACCCACAGACCACGGCCCCCGCCCATCGGGGCCAGCGAAGTAGTTGGGCTGCCTATAGTCTCCAGGGCAGAGTTGCCTTAGTCAGGGCCTGTTCATCATGTGATCGGGTTGGGTAAAAGTCCCACAAATCTGGAGGCAGTATCTTTAAATGGATACATTGTTGCATTTTTTTTTCTTTTCTTTTTATTCGCTAGAATCATCATACAGCAAATACAATGTATAAATAGACTCTAAGGCTGGCTAATCTGGTCGATTATCACTCCTGTCATTGTGATCGATTATTTATCACAAAAGATTTGGTCAATTTACTTGTCTGTCTGAGCAGGACTCTTCCCATGTTATACTTTACTGTATGTATTTGGTCAAATAGGCCTGAGCAAACAGTGTAGACCCAGATGGGATGCCGTAAAATGTGGCGTCTCATTGATTATAAGACACCTGTAATGATAATCATTTTTGTGGAATTTATAGATCAGTTAATCAATTATCTGATTAATTTTGTCAGCCTAAATAGTCTGTGTGAATAAAAGTAATATACTCCATGTATTTTCGCGTTAAAGTCAATATTGCGTTAAACTGATTTCTCAATGAAAATAAACGGCAGCGCCACCTACCTGCTGGATGTTTTAAATACAAAGTCACGCTTTAGTGGGCAAGGTTTGTTTTCAGAAATACACTGTTGTTTTGTGATTTCCGCTTAGAAAAGAAATATATTGACCGTGGTGATAACAGTCCTTAATGACATTTACACCTATATCTATTAAATCAATTTTTACAGCTAAGACAACTTATTTTTTCTATGAAAATATCAAATCTAAGGTACCGTATTAATCCGCCTATAAGACGGGGATTTTTCCAAAAAAAAAAAAAAAAAAAAGCCCCCAAAAATCCAGACCCATCTTATAATCAAGATCTTTGGCCATATCGGTATTTTCGGCAAAGTCCGGTGGTGCCACGTGGTCACGGAAAATGCCGATCTTCGAAACCGGTAGAAGGATATAATGTTTACCTTCGTCCCTTGACAGAAATAGCAGCAAGGTAATTTTGTAGGTGAAGTACCGAATTTTTCTGTGTATTACTCGCACCCGTGTATAACACACACTGAATATTTGCTAAATAGTTTTGAAATAAAAAAAAGAGATGTTCTATGTAAAACACGAAGAATTTATCTGTGCGTTATTTACTAAGTTACCAGATACTAAGTGTCAAATTTCACTAGGATTGAGTTGAAAATGGCCGAACTCGGAAGGTTTAGAGTAGAAACAGGCCGAATTTACGATAATGCTAACTGAATTTTTGTTGTGCAGCTCTGTTACCATGGGCCTCAGGCAACTTGATGTAGTGTAGGCAGTTCTTTGCTTCCCCACTGCAGACGCTATGATAATAAAAATGTAGTTATTTCTTTTGTGTTCTCATAATTAACACCTTCTTTGTGTCACTTTCTTAACTGAGACGTGAAATTATCAACTCAGTGCCTCAGGGCAATGCAAACAACAACTAAAGTCGACTAGTTGTCATTCTGACTGCCAATTAACCAATTAAGTGCACAGATGTATGCTGGTAGTTTGATTTTCTTTATCATAAACATTGCTTATTTCAAACAATTTTTTTGGTAAGTTGGAAGAAAAGTTTAAATAAAAAAAAAAAAAAGATAAACATATGCCCAGTCAGCATTCTACGTAAATCTATATCGGGCCGTCATCGCTAGCTGGGTGGTAAGAAAATAAAAGATAAAATGCAAATGACCGATCTACCTACCTCAAAAGCCCAGTTGGTTTTGTTTATTATCAATAATTTTAATAATTGCATAAACTTAAATACTTTATTTTTTCAATGTATGATCGTTCGTGCCAATATTTATGTTCTACCAAATTTATTTCCTATTTTGAACTACAATAAATCAGTTGTGCAGGCTGATTTATTCAAGTTACGGTTGAGTCTTGTCAAAGTCCGGTATTCAATACAGATTCATATGCATATGCCTGTTTGAGTAGTTTCCCTTTGAAGAGATCACATGATCAGCAAAATAAAAAAGCGTAAACAAAAAAAGCATGGACATGAAAAGGATATCAAATTACTACAAATCAGATCGAGTTGCTTGTTTTGAGCTGCCAGAACCCTGGTATGGGCGAGATAGGTATAAAAAATCATGAATATCTTATAGCAATCATTCTATTTCCCATTTTTAACGGGCGATCGTGAATGTCATGAGTTTTTGCGACCGATTATCTTGGTGATTTCTGTCCCGATTTTGGTGTTCCTATAAATAATACACATCGGATTTTTATAAACGTTTTCTGAGTAAATAAGGTGCGTGTTATACACAGTTAAATACGGTATGCATGCTTGTAAGTGGTGTTGGGAGTTTTTTTTAATTCCTGCTTTGTGATAAATTCACTTACAAATCTGACCAATCATCGCCGATGTCTTCATGTACTTTAGGAATTTCTGAGTGGCAGGGAATGTCTCCGACAGGCGACTTTTTTAACCCATCTTATAATTAATTAAAAGCAAAATCCTGCCTGGGAAGGGCCCAAAAACAGCCCCGTCTTATAAACAAATCGTCTTATAGGCGGATTAATACGGTATCCGTACTTTATTTTGAAAATGGCCAAAATTTGCAAAAATCACATTACAATTACATGATGATTTTCTGCCAAAAATTTAATTAACGCGAAGTTACATGGCTTTTGGTTCAAAATGGCGGCAACATGGTTGGCTTGTTTACACAAATGCTTTCACAAATCAAATCTAAAGAACTGCATTATTTGTACTCAGATAATAATTTAGATGACTTCAGAATTTTTTTCAGCATTTGTCTCTGTAAGTAGTTATGATGAAACGTTTTACCATTAGTAACGTGAAAATACATGAAACCGGGCTAAATAATAACAGCAAAAAATTCTAAGATGTGAATTATATGGGACTAGACTTAAAAAATACAGTAATTATTATACTGTACACATATGTATAGTAAAAACTTAGCAAACTAGATCACAAATCTTTATTTTGATCATGGTTCTGTTGGACATCCCAGTAGGGCTAGCTGTTGAAAGAACTTATAAGCATATAAAGCTCTACACAGCTTATGTTGTCTATTTCTTAAATTCTTATATGCAACCTTTTATTTAAGGCTCTTTATCTTTATTTATAATGACTGAAATATTTTTTACCCACACTCCTCAATTATCTGGACAATTTTTATTAGCTGCAAAAATACCAAGAACATTTTGAATCCTCAGTCATAGTGACATGCCCATGCTCCAACTCTGCACACACATAAGCATATAGGTGTAGGCAAGTGAATTTTGTTGTCTGAACACTAAAGCTGGCACAATTGATCAGATACAGTCATTTGGCTAGAACCAGGTAAAGTTATGCTTCATAACAATTTCCAAATAAGTGGCTGATCAAAATTTGGACTTTATTGGCTGATACAGAGTACTAGCCTTCCTTGAAATATCACACCAAAGACTTTGTCCTTCACCTTAGATTATCTGCCCTTGTGATGAATGTGAAGTTCTCCACTGATTTGGCTAGTTCCAAATAGTTTCGCTAGTTCCGAATAATAAATGAGGGATCTGTAAAAATCCCTCACATAATGCAACAGCCTCTATATATTATTTTATCAACTTGGATAATGTGTTACGGAGAAAATTAATTCAATATAAGACATTTGTCGCAAAGCGACATGTTCACAAAGACCTTAAAACAGATCCTTTAAGCAAAAATCGTATAATTCATGGCATAACAATTTTTCAGCATGTACACCCTCCTTACTGCAAAATTTAGCTCCTATTTTCTGGATTTAATAATCTTTCCGATATAAATATATTTCAATGAGGTTTAAGAAGTTGAAAGGAGTATGTGCATAAGGTCCTATTTTCCCCCTTCTGAAGCCCGAAAATAAAATATGCTTGCAGTAAAATTATGCGTTAATTAATCCAATTGTAGCTTGTGTTTAGCACTGTGTGATGCCGCTACAAAGTCTCCCTGCACTTTGTCAAAGTACAGATAATATATAAGCAACGACATGAAAAACCTGTCTTCGAGGTTTTCGACCAAATAAGACTCAGACCTGCTTACTCAGCCGTAGACTGGCTAACTCGGCCATTGTGCCAGATTAGCTAGTCTTGAAAGTTTTGATAGGTTGTTTACTGTCTAGACAGCGAACAACAACGGTGCTGATCAGACTGCGCATAGCAAAAACCACGTGTCTTTTTTGTTCGCATATGGCATAAGATTTTTATTCCATGAAGAGGCTCATATATCGCTTCAATAGTCTGTCACATGTCTGAGATTCTTGTACATACACTACATCAATATCTACACTCCTTTAAACACAGCATGTGAACACCTTACCCGAAATTTGATTTCTGGGTCGGTTACTCACCTCAACTCCTTACCATACTTTATTTAAAATTGAACAAGAGGCCCACGGGCCACTCACCTGAGTAGCATTGTGAGTGCAGATATGCAGATGTTATGTAACATTTTTCCAATCCTGTCATCGCAACTAATGAAAAGATCATCCTTTAAGCAGTTCTTAATTTTTAAGATGAATATTATATATGGCAAGACAGTCAATGGAGCGTGATCATTTGAACAAACTCTCAATCACATTTCAACAGTAGGATCAATGTGAAATTTGGTTGCTATTGCCTAAGTGGTTTCTGAAGAATCATGATTTTATACATGTAAACAGCACAGTGGCAGGGAAATATAATAAACATAAACAAGATGGTAGCCATCTTGGATTTCCAATCAGAATGACTTTTAGCTACTGTTGATCTACAAGTCACTTCGATACTTCCAATGAACTTTAAGTCAATTGCCCTTTCGGTTCAGGGGAAAAAGTTCAAAACAGATTTTCAAGATGGCCACCATAGCCGCAATTTGAGATTTCTTATCGCAGCCATTTGAGCGTTTTTTGATCTACAAGTCACCCTGATGCTTCCTACCAAGTTTCGAGTCAATAAATGGTCTTTCAGTTCAGAAGAAGTAAAGAAAAATAGATTTTCAAGATGGCCGCCATCTTGGATTTCCAATCGGAAGGATTTTAGCTATTTTTATATCAACATGTCATCCTGATGCTTCCTACCAATTTTCAAATTAACTGGCCCTTTGGTTCAGGAAAATAAGTGAAAGGAAAAGAGTTTCAAGATGGCCGCCATGACAGCCATCTTGGATTTCCTATCCAAACAATTTAAGCTATTTTAGATCTACAAGTCACCTAAATGCTTCCTACCAAGTTTCGATTCAAATGGCCTTTCAATTCAGGAGAAGAAGCGAAAAATAGATTTTAAAGATGGCTGTCATAGTGGCCATCTTGTATTTCTGATAGGGATGATTTTATCTATTTTTGATCTACAGGTCACCCTGATGCTTCCTACCTAGTTTAAAGCCAATAAGCCTTTTGATTCAGGAGAAGAAGTGAAAAATCTACATTTTCAAAATGGCCACCATGGCAGCCATCTTGGATTTCCAATCAGAACGATTTTAGCCATTTTTAATCTATAAGTCACCCCGATGCTTCCTACCAAGTTTCAAGTCAACTAGCTTTTGGGTTTAGGAGAAGAAGTGAAAAAAAGATTTTCAAGATGGCCACCAGGGTGGCCCTCTTGGACTTCCGATCAGCGTGGTTTTAGCTATTTTTGATCTACAAGTCACCCTGATGCTTCCTACCAAGTTTGGAGTCAGTTGGCCTTTCGGCTCAGGAGAAGAAGCGAAAAATAGATTTTCAAAATGGCCACTATGGTGGCCATCTTGGATTTCCGTTTGGAATGATTTTAGCGTCTTTTGATCTATAAGTCACCCCTATGCTTCCTAGCAAGTTTGGAGTCAATTGGCCTTTCGGTTCAGGAGAAGAAGCGAAAAATAGATTTTCAAGATGGCTGCCATGGCGGCCATCTTGGATTTCCGATCAGCATGATTTTAGCTATTTTTGATCTACAAGTCACCCCGATGCTTCTTAGCAAGTTTGGAGTCAATTGGCCTTTCCGTTCAGGAGAAGAAGCGAAAAATAGATTTTCAAGATGGTGGCCATCTTGGATTTCTGATCAACACGATTTTAGCTAGTTTTGATCTACAAGTCACCCCGATGCTTCCTAGCAAGTTTGGAGTCAATTGGCCTTTCGGTTCAGGAGAAGAAGCTAAAAATAGATTTAAGATGGCTGCCATGGCGGCCATCTTGGATTTTCGATTGGCAAGATTTTAACTATTTTTGATCTACAAGTCACCCCAGTGCTTCCTAGAAAGTTTGGAGTCAATTGGCCTTTCGGTTCAGGAGAAGAAGCGAAAAATAGATTTTCAAGATGGCGGCCATGGCGGCCATCTTGGATTTCCGATCGGCACGATTTTAGCTATTTTTGATGTACAAGTCACCCCGATGCTTCCTACCAAGTATCGAGTCAATTTGCCCAGGGGTGTAGGAGTAGGCTTTTAAATCAATTGTTGACGTCGCATGACGGACGACGGACATTGACTGACCAAAATAGTTCACCATGAGCACTTTGCGCTCAGGTGAGCTAACAAGTACAATTTACTACCGAATGTTTTGTCTAAAAATAGCTCAATGGGTGGCAAACAGTTTAGCCCCTGATGTGACACCGCATTTTGTAGCATCTCATGGGGGTTTACAATGTTTGCTCGGGAATGTCTGGCCAAATACATCCAGTAAAGTATGACCAATTTCAATATAATTTTGCAGGAGTGTTACTTTGATGATCCTCTACCAAGATTGTTCAAGCCATTTGGATTCGTCAAAAAACATGGCCGCCAGGAGGTGGGGCTTATTTTCCCTTTATATCTATATAGAAAACTTTAAAAATCTTCTTGTCAGAAACCACTGGACCGATTTCAATATAATTTTGCAGGAATGTTTGTTTGGTGATCCTGTATCAAGATTGTTCAAGCCATCTGGATTCGTCAAAAAACATGGCTGCCAGGGGGCGGAGCTTATTTTTCCTACATGTATATATCTATATGGAAAACTTTTAAAAGCTTCTTGTCAGAAACACTGGGCCGATTTCAATATAATTTTACAGAAAGGTTCCTTTAGTAATCCTCTACCAAGATTGTTCAAGCCATTTGGATTCCTCAAAAAACATGGCCACCAGAGGGCGGGGCTTATTTTCCCTATATATCTATACAGAAAAGTTTAAAAATCTTCTTGTCAGAAACCACTGGACCGATTTCAATATAACACGGCAGGAATGTTTCTTTTGTAACTTTCTACCAAGATTGTTCAAGCCGTCATGATATGTCAAAAACCATGGCCGCCAGGGGGGTGGGACTTTTTTTTTTTAACTCACCTGACCTCTGCTCAGGATGAGCTATAGTGATCACTTTTCCTCCGTCCATTAACATTTTCAAATGACTTCTCCTCTGAAGCCGCTGAGCCAATTTTGCTCAGATTTCATGTGGAGCCTCCTTAGGGTGGGGGAACGAAAAATTGCTAAAATGGTCATGGTCCGTTGACCCAAGATGGCCTCCATGCACATAATGGTAAAAACCTTTAAAAATCTTCTCCATAACCGAGGATGCCTTGGGGCTGAATCTTTGCAAGAATCATCAGGGACAAGAGGTCTACCAAAGTTGTTATAAGATTTGTCGTACGTTGGCATTTGACCTTTTTACAGCAAGGTCAAGTTTGCTTCCCTATGCTTTTGTATGGGAAAAACCTTTAAAAATCTTCTTCTCCAAAACCGAGCATGCCTTGTGGCTGAATCCTTGCACATATCATTGGGAATGGGAGGGCTACCAAAGTTGCTAAAATAATGGTTGTACATTGACATTTGACCTTTTTGCGGTAAGGTCAATTTTGCTTCCTTATGCATTTATATGGGAAAAATGTTCAGAATTTCAAATAACATCTCCTCTGGAGCCTCTGGGCCAAATTTGCTCAAATTTCATATTGAGCCTCCTTAGGTTGGGGGAACAAAAGATTGCTAAAATGGTCGCAGTTCATTAACCAAGATGGCCGCCATGCCCATATATGGTAAAAACATTTAAAAATCTTCTTCTCCAGAACCGAGGATGCTTTGGGGCTGAATCTTTGCATAATTCATCCGGGACGGAGGGTCTACCAAAGTTGCTAAAATTTGACCTTTTTACGGCAAGGTCGTTTGCTTCCCTATGCATTTATATGGGAAAAAAACATTTAAAAATGTTATTCTCCAAAATCGAGGATGGCATGTGGCTGAATGTTTGCATATATCATCGGGAACGGGCGGTCTACCAAGGTTGCTAAAATAATTGTCATACATTGACATTTAACCTTTTTACGGCGAGGTCAAGTTTGCTTCTGTATGCATTTGTATGGGCCCCATACATTTGTATGGAAAAAATGTTGATAATTTCAAATGACTTTTCCTCTGAAGCCTCCGGGCCAGTGTTGCTCAAATTTCATGCAGAGCCTCCTTGGGCAGGAGAATGAAAGATTGCTAAAATGGGCATGGTCCATTGATCAAAATGGCTGCCATGCCCATATAATGGTAAAAAAATTTTTACAAATCTTCTTCTCCATAACCAAAAAAGCCCTGGGCCCTTATCTTTGCACAAATTATGGGGGACTGGAGAGCTACCAAAATTGCTAAAATGATGGTTCTATGTTGACGTTTGACCTTTTTACCTCCAAGGTCAAATTTGCTTCCCCATGCATTTGTATGGGCCATATACATTTATATTGAAAGTATTCAAGTGAATTGTAGATCAACAGTAGTTAAAATTGTTCTGATTGAAAATCTTAGATGGCCATCATCTTGTTTATATTTATTATATTTCTCTGCCACTGTGCTGTTTACATGTATAAAATCATGATTCTTCAGAATCCACTTAGCCAATTTCCACCAAATTTCACATTGATCCTACTGTTGAAATGTGATTGATGGTTTATTCAAATGATCATGCTCCATTGACTGTCAGGCCCATATATTCTTCTTCAAAACTAAGAACTGCTCAAATGATGATCTTTTCATTAGTTGTGATGATAGGATTGGAAAAATGTTGCATAACATCTGCATGTCTGCAGTGACTCAGGTGAGCGAGCCGTGGCCCGTGGGCCTCTTGTTTCCCTATATATCTATATAGAAAACTTAAAAAATCTTCATGTTAGAAAGCACTGGACCGATTTCTATATAACTAGGCAAAAATGTTTCCTTGGTGATCCTCTACCAAGATTGTCCAAGCCGTCATGATTTGTCAAAAAACATAGCAGCTAGGGGGCGGGGCTTATTTTCCCTATATATATAGAAATCTTTAAAAATCTTCTTGTCAGAAACCACTGGACCGATTTCATTAATACTTGGCAGAAATCTTTCCTTTTGACCCTTAACCAAGATTGTTCAAGTTATCATGATTTGTCAAAAAAAAATTGACGCCGGGTGGTGGGTGGGGAGGGAGGCTTAATTTCCCTATATATCTATATAGAAAAGTTTAAAAATCTTCTTGTCAGAAACCAATGGACCAATTTCAATATAGCTTGGCAGGAATGTTGCTTTGGTGACCTGCTACCAAGATTGTTCAAGCAGTCATGATTCGTCTAAAAAAAATTCTGCCAGGGGGTGGGGCTTATTTTCCCTATATATCTCTATAGAAAACTTTAAAAATCTTCTTGTCAGAAACCACTGGACCGATTTCATTATAACTTGGTAGAAATCTTTCCTTGTTGAACCTCTACCAAGATTGTTCAAGTTATCATGATTCGTCAAAAAACAATGGCCGCCACTGGGAGGGGCTTATTTTCCAAATATATCTATATAGAAAAGTTTAAAAATCTTCTTCTCAGAAACCAATGGACCGATTTCAATATAACTTGGCAGGAATGTTTCTTTGGTGACCCTCTACCAAGATTGTTCAAGCCGTTATGATTCATCAAAAAACATGGCGGCTATGGGGCGGAGCATATTTTCCCTATATAGAAAACTTTAAAAATCTTCTCGTAAGAAACCGTTGGATTGAGTTCAATGTAACTTGACAGGAATGTGCTTTGGTGACCTTCTACTAAGATTGTGCCCTCATGATACGTCAAAAAACATGGCCTCCATGGGGCGGGGCTTATTTTCTGTATATATCTGTATAGAAAACTTTAAAATTCATCTTGTCAGAAACCACCTGACTGATTTTAATATTACTTGCCAGGAATGTTGCTTTGGTGACCCCCTATCAAGATTGTTCAAGCAATCAGGATTCGTCAAAAAACATGGTTGCTAGGGGTGGGGCTTATTTTCCCTATATATCTAAATAGAAAACTTTAAAAATCTTCTTGTCAGAAACCACTGAACCGATTTCAATATAACTTGGCAGGATTTTTCCTTTGGTGACCCTCTACCAAGTTTGTTCAAGCTGTCATGATTTGTCAAAAAACATGGCCGTTAGGGGGTGGGGCTTAATTTCCCTATATATCTATATAAGACATTTTAAAAATCTATTTGTCAGAAACCACTGGACCAATTTCAATATAACAGCAGAATTGTTCCTTTGGTGATCCTCTTTCACTATTCAGTTCAAGCCATCATGATGGATGAAAAAAACATGGCCACTGGGGTGCAGGTTTATAAAATTTATACAAAAATTTTAGAGCAGTAAACTTGGCTGAAACTTCAACAGTAAGTATGCAAAGCTGTTTGCTCAGGTGAGCGATATAGGACCATCATGGTCCTCTTGCTTTTTTTTTTTCCCCCATTGGACCTAGCATGCCAGTTATGCCTGTTTTTGAATCTATTCTGTTCTAAATATTCCCCCCCCCACCCCTCCCCACACACACACCCTTGGATGGGGACGCCAGTGCTGATAAGATCTGCACCAAAAGCAATATACCCCCTCCCGCTTGAGCTAGGATTCTGATATTTATGTCTCCTCCCTTTAGGGTAGGGAAATGTGTATTGTTTTTTCCCTCGGGCGTCTGTCACAAAATCTTGTCCACTCTGTAACTTGAAAATGGTTCAAGTTGTCTCCACATAACTTCATATAAATATCACTCAACATTATCTTACATGCAGAGCACAAGAACCATACGTCTTGCATTTATACTTTTTGAGTTATTTCACTTGGAACTTTATGCGTCACAAAATTGTGTCCGCTCTGTAACTTGAAACCTGTTCAAGATATCTTCAAGAAAGGTCATGTAAATATCAATCAGCATTAGACAACATGCAGCGCGCAAGAACCATAACTCTTGCATTTATACTTTTTTGAATTATTATAAACCTGATTGAAAAACGGGACATATTATTTTACGGGGTATGACGTCCGTCAGAAAACTTTTTCGTTTCCGGCTAACGCCTCCTACAGTTTACATCCGATTAAAATGAAACTTGGTATATAGCTAGACCATGATGTGAAGCAGCACATATTGTTTTTGGGCTACAGACCACCAATTATTAGCAGAGCTATGCCCCTTCAAAAATTTCAGAAAACATTTCGTTTCTGGTTAACTCCTACACTTTACATCTGATCAAGCTGAAACTTCATTTATAGTTAGACCATGATGTGGAACAGTGCATATTGTTTTGAGGTTACAGTCCACTTAATATCAGCAGAGTTATAGCCCTTTGAAAATTCCTTTAAACTTTTCGTTTCCGGATAACTGCTCCTACAATTTACATCTGATCAAGCTGAAACTTCATTTATAGTTAGACAAAGATGTGGGGGCAGTGCATATTGTTTCTAGGTCACAGTCCACCAAATATTAGCAGAGTTATGTCCCTTTTAAAATTTCATTAAACTTTTCGTTTCCGGCTAACTCCTCCTACAATTTACATCCGATCAAGCTGAAACTTCATTTATAGCTAGACCATGATGTGGAGCAGCACATATTGTTTCAAGGTTACAGTCCACTAAATATTAGCAGTTAAGCCCCATTGAAAATTTCTTTAAACTTCTAGTTTCTGGTTAACTCCTCCTACAATTTATATCCGATCAAGCTGAAACTTCATTTATGCTATAGTTAGACCAAGATGTAGAGAAGGGCGTATTGTTTTGAGGTTACAGTCCACCAAATATTAGCTGAGTTACGCCTAGTGGTGGGACGATTCATCGATGCATTGGTGCATCCCGATACGCTTCATGTATCGATACACATGATGGAGTATCGATATGATGAATGCTTCTATTCAGATTCGCTTATTTGTGTTCGTTACATTCTTTAATCCGGTCTACAAAGTGACATTTTCAGAGCGCGATTTTGATTGGATGATGCTTGACTGATAGCCAATTGCATTTTGCTTTACTCTCATTATGATGGCAGACGAAACTGTGGTTGGAATTTATTCGCCGCCCAGCGGTAAAAATACTAGTTCTGTATGGGAATGTTTCGGCCATCCTATTCTTACTTTTGAAGTTAGCCATTTTTAGTGTTTCAGTATTATGGACAATGCATGTTTAAGGGAAACCATATAGTTGGGGTCATAGTGTTGTTCAAACACATGTTCTAGTTCATTATAATTTCAACACAAAAACATGTTGGAACTTATTAGAAGGTCATTCATTGGTAGGGCTCTTTTAATGAATATCCACAACATATATTCCTTAAGAAAAATAAGAAACATGCCAGTAATTTTTATTCAAAAAGTGTGTTATCTAACTGATAATACAGGTAAATAATAACGTTACTTTACGCATGTTAAAGTTAAATAAAAGTGTAGTTAAAAGAGATTCAGAACCACCACAGAGTAATGTACATCCAGTATAGCAACTGTAGTTACTCTGAATTGTTCAGAAGGCGGTGTCGCGAAAAAAGGCATTAACTTAATTACATAATTAGATTTATATGATTTGATGGACCTGGATTTTGCTCTATATCCATATTTTCACACTTTCTTACAACCAGTGGCTTCATCCAATATCAAATTTACATTCAGAGACAAGGCTTTGTGAGAAAATTTACTATTCCTTGAAAAACAACCAACATGAACACTTTGTACTACATGCTTTCACTATCAATTAAATTTCTCAAAATCAGTCAGATGGAAATGCATTCTACTTCTTTTAATGTATAAATAAGAATGGGTCTTTACTGAGGCATCTGTGTAAAACAGATATACATAAATAATCTTACCATGTACTGAAAAACTAAATACAATTAGATCTATTTCTCTTCTGTTTTGTTTCTTTCTTCACAAAAAAAATCCATTTTATTATCTGCATATTTAAGCCAATGCAGTGATTGGAGTAATGAACCTCTTTATTTTCCAATGAAGTTTACCACCTGATTATTCCAAATGAGTGTATCTCCAGCAGCAATTTCCAATTTCTAGAATTATCAAAGTTCAAGTCTAGATATGCTCCAGTTCATACATATTCAACACCTGATGTAGCTCCACGATTATTCTGGTGCAATTTTATAAATTTATCTTTATCAACTTATTATGAAGACGAGCAGATTAAATAAATTTGAAATGGCTATGTTCAATCCAGATTAGCTTTAATAACTGATTGTCATTTGATAGTGCTTCACCTAAGCATCAACAGATTAGCCCGACCAGCTATGCCTACCCTTTTCTGTTTTCAAGAGATTTTCCGATGTCCACAAAAGAAGGGTCATAACGTATAAATGGGCCAGCAGTCGTCAGACAACTCCGTGTCACTGAGGTGTGAATAAAGTAATTTCATGTAGGAGGAATGAATTAAATGCCTGATGTCTTGCTATATTCAATATCGAATAAGTAGATTCTGATACTTTCTTTTCGTTCAGCTTCCGTTGCTAAGCACAACATCAAAGATGGCGTGGGGTGATTGACAAAAGTAGCGCGTGTATTACTACACCGAATTTTGAAGTCTATGTTTCAAATTGCACTATCTAAATCGATTTCAGTTACAGTTATGTTAGCGAAATAGAAAAGCTATAAAAAATTCCCCTGCTTCACATTCAGTTCGCCGTAATAGTGCCGCATTGCGTCTGATTAAGAAGTAGTGCGCGTATGAATATAGCGGTGATGAAAATCCGCTTGTGACGTAGTAAAAAACCCCATGCGATTGCATAGAGCCTGCTAGCTGTCGCTAGCAGACTCAAAAATGCAACAATGTATCCATTTAAAGATACTGCCTCCAGATTTGTGGGACTTTTACCCAACCCGATCACATGATGAACAGGCCCTGCCTAAGGCAACTCTGCCCTGGAGACTATAGGCAGCCCAACTACTTCGCTGGCCCCGATGGGCGGGGACCGTGGTCTGTGGGTCGTGATTTCTGAATACCCGATAATCAGTGCACGCCGGTAATAGGTACCAAGTTACGCTACACTACCGGTCACAGGAGCTTGACATCGGATAATTTCTACTTATAGGGCCTGTCCTTCGAGCCTTCGATTATTTCATAATCGTAGGGACAGGCCCTATAAGTAGAAATTAGCAAACGTCAAGCTCCTGTGCTACCGGTTGCCTACATGAAATGCACTTTACGGCATCAGGAATTTTGCTGAAGAACTGAACAAGTATCTGTTGATGTTTTTCGCGTGCGACATACCATGAATTTCAAAAATGCAGGTAAAAGAAGCTTTCATGTCTGTAGCCTCGCGAAAAATAAACTGTTCGACAGCCGGTAGATTCTAGTAAACAAGCTGGTTGTCATACGACAACACACACAGTTGTCGCAACACCCAGAAGGTCGGAAACCAGACACGATACGAATCGCTGAGCACTTTCATTGGCTGACTGACATCACATGTCTCAGTCGAAACACTCGGTGTTATTCGCTTTAATCATTGCGACTTTTCAGGCCACGGCAAGGGTCCGTACACACAATTCTGTTCTATTCCATACGTGTTATCATTTGACGCCACCGTCGTGGCTGCTTCTTCGCGGCTGCTTCTTCGCAGCCACGAGGCGGTGTCGCTACAAGAAAATGCATCTGTATTATTGCAAGGAAGTATCCATCAAAGAGATGGGATATTTAGTCCTGATTCAAGAGGGCGTCAATGCCTACCATGTTGTTTAGTATTATTGGTGAAAGCTGTACAGAAAAGGATCTGTACCAACAAGTTGAATGTCAACAACATGAATGAAATTCTGTTTGCAGGAGATAAATTATACAAGTATGCAAAAAAGAATGCCAAGACATATCATGACTATTTAGAGCCATGTGATTTGCCATCTTATTTTTCACTTGACAACCAGCATTATCCCTGGAAAGTGAAAAAAAAAAAAAAAAAAAAAAAAAAAAAAAAAATATTTTCAGGAAATTTAAATATCTTATCCTTAGTGGAGTATCCTTTCCTTGATTTAGAGACAGGACTCGCTATGACTTTCTCATTCAACCCATATGCAGTCTTCATTTGCAACGGCTTTTCTATTGCATTATTGGAACAAGGTGACTGTTTCTACCTTTTTGAGTCACATGCAAGAGCTTCAGATGGAATGCCAAATGTTAATGGCAAAAACATTTTGTTAAAGAAAACAAATATAACTGGCATTTTCCTTACATTTGCGTAGATTGTTTAGTTTTGATAATTCCTTTACTACAACAGCGGTGAGTCAGTTTGATTTGCATTCGCTCTGTATATCTCATGTTTGCAGGGAGACCATAAAATGATACCAATGAGCTGGGTTTCAAATTTGTGACATAACTACCTATCCTCCTTTACAAGAATGTATTTCATTTGAGTTGTGTCCATCACAGCCTTATGCTTCCTCCCAGCTTGCTGACAGCTTAAATGAACACGGTTCCGCATTACTTGATTCACCCCTTATATGTGAAGAATTGCAAACCTCCCTGAATAAGAAACTTAAGTTAAGTGACACATCAAAAGATGGTTTGAGCAGTAAGAAATTTAAAAACAAAGAAAGTGCTATAGTCACACAGTTTCACAAGTTGGTGTCTTGTGGTCCCCAGTACATATGTACAAGTTGTTGTCAAACATTTTTCAGACATTCTGATGTTAAATTTGATATTCAGGGTCTAAAGCCCGAGATGAAAAGACTCTGTACATTAGGACATAAAAGTGTGGAGGATAAGGAATGGATCTGTCAACAATGTGCTAATAGTTTGAAGAAAAATAACTTGAACAAATATCTTCCTTTTTGTCAAGCCCGCTTGCGCAGAGCAAGACATAGTCACCATAGCTGCATTTAAGTGTATATTAGTGAGTCCATCCGTATTTGTCCGTCCTAGCTAGAAATTTTGCATGCAGAATCATCTTTCAGTGTAGTTTGAAATTTCTCCAAGACTTGGCCTTGAGGTCAGATTTGTCAAGGACATGCACTTACCAGCAGAATTTAAGAGTTTTTAAAGAAAGTCTTCTATTCAGGAAGTGCAATGCCCAGATGCTTGATATATTCCATAGAGCTCCATCTTATCGTATAGTATTGGTAGCATTGGAATGTCGTCTATCTTCTTTGCATGTATTGTGTAAAATTGCATAGAAGATACACAGCACTCCATTAGTACTTTACAAGCTAGCAGACTCTTAGGACTATCAGTCCTTTGATTCTTATTTCGTCATGGAATTGTATGTTGTGTGTACTCATTAGAATCGCCTCATCGAGGCGATTCTAATGAGTACACGCAACGTACAATCGGTAGACATATTCTAAACACTTGGCATATTGGGTAAAAAATTGAACAGACGACAATTTGATTTTTTTTATTTTTTTCCCAGAAAATAGGCATTGATATTTCATGCAAAATGTCTCCTCAGTTTGCATGCAATGTCAAAGTATATTTTCTAAGAAAAATATCATCAAATTGTCATCTGCTCAGTTGGCCCAGGGAGGGAGGGGTAAAGTTTACATAAGAAGGTCAAGTTGACAGCTTGGTGTATATAAACAAGTTTACATAAAAAATAACAACTAAGTTCATGGACAAGATGAACGTCTTAATTAAAAGGTAAAATAATTTTGGTGTCATTGAATTTTTGCTCCGTTTCTCCAAAAGGGAGCATTTTTACCTTTCAGAGTAAACAAATTTTCATATAGGGTGCAAGATAGTTTTGACAGGTTTGCCTCCCTTGGAAGTTTTAGTTAATGAGATAGTAGTAGCATTTCTATTATCTCCCTTGATAGGTAAAGCGCAAGGTAGACAAATACTAACTAGGTCTCCTCTGTTTTTATCATACGTCTTCTCTGGAATTTAACTAATTTTTAACTTTAAAATTTTCCATACCCATACGAAAGATTTATAAACATTATACAATTTATTGAACAGAAAATATTTCCTTTTGATATTTTGGAAGCTCTTTGCGCATATAACCCCATTTAAGTTAGATTTCGTAAGGATAAAACTGCTCTCATGACTGGAGATGGTATTGATAAAATTAGAGGAATCCAGTTGGAATGCTTACTTTGTGGATGGTTGTTGATTAGCTCCCTTTGAATATCTACAAATAAATGTTAATTAATAAGTACCCGGGGGTTGTTTTTTGAGATACAAAAAACAACTTGCCTGATATTTCTTAAACAGCGAGACCTCATAAGAAATCAGAAGATCGACAGTAAATTCGGAAGCTGGCGGGGAATACAATGGAGCTAGGGAAAGAGGATTTGTCTCGCTTCCCGGGTCTGTTGAGCTCCTTCTGGGTTTTATGTCCTAGAATTGTAAACCTGGATTTTTTTATAGTACTTATATCCTATATTAGGATAGTCCTTATTTTACTTTTGTAATAATGCAAAAGTTTCAGGTGAAACGCTGTGTGCCTTTATAATTATGTTAAAAATTAAGGGTTAAGTCAGTCTCGGGCGAGTGTGGATTGTCCGTACAGTCAGGAACTGATGAAAGTGACAAATATAGTCGACTCTCGTTATCTCGAACTCCAAGGGAATCTATGAAACACTTCGAGATATCCGTACTTCGACATATAAGATTTGCGGAAACGAGAAAAACAATTAATCGAACAACCACCTTTAACAAAATGAATATGTAATTTGACTCCTAATTTAGAGATATATTGAAAGTATTGTGGAAAAGAGGAGAAATTGCCCCTAAGGAGCAATTTCTCTTCTTTTCTACAATATTTTGTTGCCTGTTGGTAGATCTCTGTGTTAAAGCAGGGACCAGATTTTCACTTCGAGATAAGCGGTTATTCGAGATAAGCGAGTTCGAGATAACGAGAGTCGACTGTATGTACATGATAATTTATATTTGATTGTAAATGTATTTTATGTATATGTCTTATATGTAATAAAGTTTCAAAATAGTATTTTCCTTTTAAAGCCCTGACTGAACTCAGAATATATACAGGTAAAGCAGGGCAGGAAAACAAAGGTTAACTGGACCTGGTTGTTTACAGAGACTACTCAAGGGAGTTAAATGACTTCCATTGAAGTGTTGCGGAACGTTTTTCAGCACAGCATTAAGGCTGCGCACCTGATCGTGCAACTAGCCATGCGGCCGCGACTGAAATCGCACGACTGGTTGCGGCACGACCGCTTGTGCGACTTAGGAGAGCCCGATCGCTCATACCCAAGACTGTTCGTGCGATCACAATACGATCATTTACGACCCGTGTGCGACGGTCTGTGATGGCAGCGACAGGATTTTGCACATACACGGAAACTTCCGGTGAATTATTTTGATCATTAGACTGCAAACCACCGCTATACCTGACTAGCTGCACGATGTTCTTAGAGTGACTGCGAAGCGCCCATTCGATCGGGCGTAGGCTGGGCGCAACCCGGTGGCAAGACTGATCCTGTTAAGATCGAAATATAACCTTCTCTGGTGCTCTGAGACTTCTAGTTCCACTGCTGTATTACCTCGAATTGAAACCAGAAATCACAGGTCACCGGACAAATATATATATAACAAAGTATTGTTTATTGACCCTAGTTGATTTATGTATTTTTCTATCATATTATTGTTATATCTTTCACGTGTGTGTATGTTTTAGCCTCTCTCTCTCTCTCTCTCTCTCTCTCTCTCTCTCTCTCTCTCTCTCTCTCTCTCTCTCTCATTATTACCGAAGATTGACTTCTCCAACCGGGTATTACTGTTCTTTCCTTTCCTTTACTTTACTTACTCACTCACCGACGTCGATTCAAGACCAAGGACATTTCAATGTTAATTTTTCACCGACGTTGTTTCAACCTGTGCTCGCTGGGTTGAAGAGGACACATAACGTTCAAAAACATCGTATCAACATGACATTGCATCGACGTTGTTACGACGTTATATCAGCGTTGCATGTGCGCTAGGATATTTTTACGCAAGACACCGTCATCAAAAAATTCATCATATTCATAAATCTTGAGGAAAAGAAATCCACATTTACATTACCGTGTCTATCATAAGTATTGGGACAGACAGGTCTTAGCAAACAGTGCAGACCCAGATCAGACGCCACGGAACGCGGCGTCTGATCAGAGTCTGTACTTTTTGTCACTCATCAAGCAATTTCTAGACACATCAACAGGGCACCAAATGGACTTGTTCTAATTTTAGCAGAAGTACATTAAAATGGTACTGTGTCCGAATATTATGTATAAATACGGTGTTTGAGCTAATGCCACTCGAGAGTCAGGTTACAGGTAAACTTTTACCGCCCTATGGGCTCTTTAAACAGACGATAAATTAATGCCTTTTTTTTATTTTTTTACTTTTTCCCAGAAAAAAAGTCTTCGACATTTCATGCAAATTGTCTCCATTGAGAGACAATTTGCATGAAATGCCAAAGTTTTTTGTTTTGTTTTTTTTCCTGGGACGAATTAAAAAAACAAACAAAAAACAACAACAAAAAACATGTCAAAATGTCGTCCGCTGAACATTTTATCCAGCACGCTAAGCGTTAAGTTAGTTTATACCCCATAACAACAACAGATAAGATCAGAACCCTATTATTACTTGAACGACCCTTGCAAAAAGATGCCATCGGACCATGCGCGGACAGTGAAGTCAAGGTCAACCATTTACCGGTATATCCGGGCACTCTGATCAGAGATACGACAGACTACGTCAACGGACAGCTGTATGAAACTGCGCATGCATAGGTTGATCTGGGTCGTTACTGTTCCCATAGCAACTGAGCGACACCTTTTTCTGGAGCGAATAAATTTTCACCAGACGGTGAGACAAATACCACAAGTTCATAAGCAAAGCTGCGCATGCAACTTGTCTAGTGCGCCCGGTCTTCGAATTTTAGATCCCCTGGGGGAAAGATTCACCGGCGGCGAAAAGCAAAGGTGCTGACCGAATGGATCTTTGCTGTTTGCCCGTGGGTGTTTAACCCCCATCGTTCTTGACGTTGTATTTTTTCCGCTGGGCAAAAGCGAATTTAAACCCTTACCCATCTTTTGGCAAATTCAGCAGACGGCACTTTGAAATATTAATATTTATTTTTCACAGACAATAGACTGAAACGTTTCGTGTAAATTGTTTCTTGAGGAGACAATTTGCATGAAATATTAAAGCCCAAAAAGCTATTGTCTGGGAAAAAATTTACATTGTCGTCTGCTGATTTTTTTTTTTTTTTTTTTTTTTTTTTTAATCCTGCATGCTTAGGGTTAAATATACGCTTATTTCAGTGACTAGGTATAAAAACCACCCACCTATAAAATTTATCCCTTAAAGCGCCAAGAAAACCTGAATTTGAAATGTCGTCTGTATATGTCATCTGCTCAACATTCTTGCAAACTTTTCAAACCTATTTTTGCTTACAGACAAACAGTATGGACCAGATCAGACTGAAGAAATGACTTTTAAAGTAACCGTCAGAAGACAAGGCAGGCGACAATAGTTGTGACTGGCGCTTTAAGGGTTAACCGTAAAGAATCTGGTCAGTTTATTCATCCAACAATATCCTGCAGATAAATTGGGATAAATTACCGTAAAGTACACTTATCTTTAGGACGGGACAATATCTGTCTCTCTGTCTCCAGGCGTTAAGTCGTAAGATTGTCTCAGTTATTCGAAACAGATACGTCTGTGACATTCGATGCGCACGGAAGTACGGAAAGACGAATTAATGCAGCAGTCCATCATCAGTGCGAGTACAAATAGGTCGGATAATGGTATTGGAATAACAGGTACGCAAACAATAGCAATTTCTTTCTTTCTTTCTTTCACTCTTTTACTTATTCATTCACTTTCATTCGCTCGGTCGCCAATCTGTTCGTCCATACATAAATGTGTGCATTTAATTCATGAGGGTCAAAGATGAGGCCTGATCGGCCGAACCCAGCCACCTTGGCCCAGGAGACGACACTTCAGCTGACTTCAGTTTTATGAGTATCTATCGCTATGAAGGATAATTTCTTTCTTTCTTTCTTTCTTTCTTTCTTTCTTTCTTTCTTTCTTTTTCATTCATTCTTTCTTTCTTTCTTTCTTTCGTCTTTCTCCCATATTATATTGAAATTGGTCCGTTGGTTTCTGACAAGGAGTGTTTTGTTTGGTTGTCATGGCCACCCAAAAACCTGCATAGATTCCAAATCTTTGAACATTTTTCAAACAGTATCACTCAAGGGCCAGTCATGTAAAATTTAGTTAATATTAGCTCAGTGGTTTAGGACGAGATGTTGTTTAAAGAAATTGTGGACGGACGGACAGGCAGACGGAATAGGACGACGACGACGGACGGTGAGTGATCACAATAACTCACTTTGAGCCTTCGGTTCAGATGAGCTAAATAGTAAACAGATTTATCCTTCTCTTGCTGAACACGACATGCTTTGTTTTAGCAAACAGTGTAGAACCAGATCAGTTGGTTTCTGAAGAAGCCAACTGATCTAGATCTGCACTGTTTGTCATTAAATATGTGAATTTCTATCAAAAACCCGGATCAAGTAATCTGATTGGCTGGAAATTAGAAGTGGGCGTGGTATATAAATTTATTCAGCAAGGCAAGGGTTATTAAGTAAAGCACAATTATTCTAAAGTAACCCTTTCAGAAGTCCTCCCATACGTACATTAACTTATTTTTTGACTTCTATCACAGTTGACGCATCCTTTATACAGACGTATATGTAGAATGATGTGAAACTCTATGTGTTAAAGGTTTCAGCTGTAAGCAATTATAGACTTCAAAGTCTTGTTTGTGAATTCGTCGTTTAATAATTTCAGCCGTATTTAGCCTGAAATACCTTAGCCTAAGTATTGGGACATGCCGACTAGTACAAACAGTATAAAACCAGACCGATCAGGGTTAACATCGTGTACCTGCCATCCATCAGATTCTCTCTCTCTCTCTCTCTCTCTCTCTCTCTCTCTCTCTCTCTAGCCTTTGCCTGCCTCACTCTGTCTCTGCATGTTTCTCTCTGTCTCTGTCTTTCAGTTTCACCCTCTCTCTCTCTCTCTCTCTCTCTCTCTCTCTCTCTCTATCTCTAGCCTTTGCCTGCCTCACTCTGTCTCTGCATGTTTCTCTGTCTGTCTTTCAGTTTCACCTCTCTCTCTCTCTCTCTCTCTCTCTCTCTCTCTCTCTCTCTCTCTCTCTCTCTCTCTAGCCTTTGCCTGCCTCACTCTATCTCTGTTTGCATGTTCTGTCTGTCTGTCTGTCTCTCTTTCTCTCTGTTTCTCTCTCTCTCTTTGCGCGCGCGCAGGAACAACAGGGGAAAAACAAAGAAAATCATATTTCACATGTCATAAACGTGTCTGCGATACCGTATTCCCGCAAATCAACAGATTTAAAAAAAAATGTGTCGACCCGGATCAAACACTGCAGTATGCTGCATCTGAAAAGGATCGACGCTGTTTATTTTCAAACATACCGATATATAGTAAAATGTACTGTTCAAAGTTTAGGACAGGCATGGTAAGGAATTATGACGTCCCGATATACAGTGTAATAACGTTAACCTCATTTTTATTATAATATATTTATTATGTAATACACAACCTGCGAAAACGGTCCTTAGATCATATACGAGGTCAGCCAGTTTTTTGCACATTCTGAAAAAGAGCTTTTCTCTTCGTATATATATATATATATATATATATATATATATATATATATATATATATATATATATATATATATTACGTAAGTTGTGCCCATTTGCCTTACGTATTGGCGAGAAACACTCAGTTTGGTGTATATCCCTTTCAGTGTAAGGATTATGTGCATTGCATACATTGCGTATATGGCCACAGTGTTGTTGTTCGGATTTTTTTAACGCTACCAGGCACCCGAGGCACATAGAGGCAGCGGCGATTGCTGTGATGTATATGTATTTGTACAGCCTTGTTTTCGTGTACTCATGCACACTTGGTGCCGCTGTTTGTCACCAAGCGCCGCCCTGTCCACTGTATACTCAACCCAGGGCACGTCGAGTATGAGCTAGGCGTAATAATGGTCTGAAAATTGTCTCGACCGGAGCGGGATTCGAACCCACGATATCCCGCTTGAAAGTCGAGTGCGCTAACCACTAAGCCACCCAGCCCATCACAGTGTTGTTGATAGTAAAGATAACCTTTATACTTTTGCACGTTGTGTTGATAGTAAAGGTAAGCTTTATACTCTTTTGCACGTTGTGTTTACGCGTATTGTTTACATTTTGACATATATCTAAACACGATCAGTTAGCAAGTCGCAGCGGGCCAGATAACATGGGCACGAGAAAGGCATAATCTGTTTTTGTTTTTTGTTTTTTGTTTTTCAATTTATGCACATTTTATTTGTAAATTTTACATTTTGATGTCATTAAAAAAAACAATAGAAAACCTCTGAAGAAGGCGAAAGCTCAGGCAAACAATCATAAGTACTAAAGCACGAAGAGATTCTGTCAGCGTACAACGAAGGCCCAGATCAAACTGCGCGAATAAGGGACTATTTCGTGCATTCTGCATCTTATATTGCTACACTTTGAACCGCAATGCGCAGTCTGATCTGGGCTTTCGTCGCCCGCTATGACATAAGGGACTATTTCGTGCATTCTACATCGTATATTGCTACACTTTGAACCGCAATGCTCAGTCTGATCTGCCCTTCGTCGCCCACTATGACATAAGGGACCATTTTGCGCATTCTGCATCGTATATTGCTACCGTTTGAACCGCAACGTGCGAGAACGTACTTCCGGTCAAGTTCGCCCTGCGAAAATTCGCGCAGTCTGAATAGAATCTTAACAGAGCGCATTTCGGATAGCCATTGATGCAAAGTTTCTTCAAGCGGACAAAGAATGCTCTAACCGGACTGCGCTGAAGCGCATGCAGGTTTGAATCCTCGTTTAGCGCAGATATTCTAAGGGACATTTTCGGAAGTTGCGGTTCAGTTGTCTTCGTGTGAGGAAAATGATTTATTTGGGTGTAATAATTATATTCTTAATTGCTAAAAGGATCGCATGCTGAAAAACACCGACCTGGTAAGTTTGTTTGTTTTTTTATGTGAGCGCTTAGAAAAACAAAACAAAAAAAACCGTAAAATAAAAGATGGGCTCCATAGTGCAGTCGGTAGCGCGTCTGTATGGAAGCGTCCTAGTGCCAGGTGAAAAAAATATTTAAGTCCTACGTAGGAGATAATAAGTCCTACGTAGCAGATAATAAGTCCTACGTAGGGGATAGTAACTCCTACGCAGGAGATAATAAGTCCTACGTAGGACTTAGTAACTCCTACGTAGGAGATAATAAGTCCTACGTAGAACTTAGTAACTCCTACGTAGGAGATAATAACTCCTACGTAGGAATTAGTAACCTACGTAGGAGAAATTAAGTCCTACGTAGGAGTTAGTAACTCATACGTAGGAGATAATAAGTCCTACGTAGGAGATAATAAGTCCTACGTAGGAGTTAGTAACTCCTACGTAGGAGATAATAAGTCCTACGTAGGAGTTACTAACACCTACGTAGGAGATAATAAGTCCTACGTAGGAGTTAGTAACGTAGGAGATAGTATGTAGTTATAAATAATTCAATACGATTTTGAAATGAAGATCAATAGTTTAACCTAAGAAAATAAAAAAAAAAACATTGATTAATTAAAAATTTAATATATTTAGTGAACGATAATTCAGGATCTCCTCACACACACACAAACACACACGCGCACACACACACACAAGAAAGTGTTTGACATTTCATGGAAAGTGTCTCTGTTGGAAACAATTTGCATGAAATGTCAGATCCTATTTTCAGGGTAAAATAAGACAAATATCACCAATTTATCGTCTGCTGAATTAGCCCAGAGAGTGGTAAAGGTTAAGGGTTAAACTATTTTACCCCAAATACTAGTTTGAAAGTTCATGCAGACTGTCTCTGATATGTCAAAGCCTACTTTCTGGGAAAAAGACGAATATCATCAGTTTGTTATTGCTGCATAAATGTTGCCTTGCAATCATTTTTCAGTTCAGTTTTCAGTTTTCAGATTTTTAACGCTGCCAGGCAACTGAGTCACACAGAGGCAGCGCCAGATAAATCTGGATTAGTTTTACTGGACTACTGGGTTGGCTTGAAACGGTGCCTAGTTATAATTCATAACTAGGTCACCTCGCCCAGACACGGAGTGCGTGCACGTCCAGACCTCGTGCGAGAGTAGTAGTCCAGCCTGTAAGTTGACAGTCGGTCGAAAAATTTGAGCTTTTAATCTCGCACCTAATGCGTGTCAATTTCGACTGCGTAGTGCATTAGGTACTCAGCTCGATTCGTGCGAAAGTTTCAGACACTAGCCACATGTCAGTCTATCAGACGCCGGAAAAGGGCGCAAGGTGGGTGTCCTCACCCAGGAGCCGAGAGGGTGTCCTCACCCAGGAGCAGAGGGGTGTCCTCACCTAGGTGCAGAGTGTCCTCACTCATAGAGCCGAGAGGGTGTCCTCACCCTAGGACCTATTGGGTGTCCTCACCCAGGTCCGCGTGCCGCCAGTTGACCTACTTAGAGTAAGTCATGCCAAGGTAACTTGGCGGCACGAGCCGAAGTAGTGGAGGTCCTCCACCATCCCCTAGGGGATCTCTACAGGATTCTTCGTACAAGGTATCGTACCAGTACGCCGTGTTCGTCTGTTGTACACTATTTGTCTCAATCAGCCTCTCCATAGTGGTGTACCAAGGATCATCGTAGAACTTGCTGGTGGGCCCTTTGACGAGTAGCCAGTGCTTGTTCTCTCGCTGATATAGGAAGTAAGCAGGAAGATCGATATTGATTTCCTCGTCTTCTCTGGGCTGTCTTGCTGCTTTCACGATGACCTTGTGGCTGGTGGCGTAGATATCCTGTAGATCATACGCCTTCTCCGGCGTAGTTGGCTGTCGGCTTGCTGGAGGCGTCGGTCTGGTTGTCGGACGCCTGGCTGGAGCGGGCTGGCGAGGCCACTCGCCAGCAGAGGGTGTAGGCCGCCTCCTACTTTCAGCCCCCTTCTTGTCGAAACGTTGGTTAGTCGGTTTTCGGAAAGTCACTTCTATCTTAACGTGATCTTTCCCGTCCGCCATTCTCCATAATGGTGACCCGTCGAACTTGTACTGTCTCAAGGCGTTGAGAAGTACTGCAGGCAATAAATCAGACATGGTTGGTTGATTGGTTATTCTCACGATGTTCACACCTCGGAGTACGAAGGTGGAATGAATGGGAAATCATTTTTCAGGTAACCAATCAAACTTAAGAAACAGATTAAAGAAGTGTCGTGACCTGTCTCAGATATAGGACACTTGTGTCAGATTATGAAAAAGGGAGATTGTGTATTATGCAAACACGAAATACCCAGATCAGACAGCACATCTGCACATTCTGATCAGGCTTTTCACTACTTATCAATGTATTCTACAGTAACCAGTGTTTCTTTAGGTACACAATTAAAGATGCCGATTTGTCTGCACGGATTCTTAGATCATTGCCGTAATGGTCCTTTTCAAATGTTGATGTTCCTTTGATGTTTTGACCACTTTGTTTTTATTGCATGGGTTATAGATCAAACTATAACCTTGTCCAGTCGCCTGAGGCTTCTGGTTCTCAGCTGTATTATGTCAAGTAGATAAATGAAACCAGGAGGTACAGGTCTCTGGAGAAGGTTGTGTTTAACCGGTTCACACTTCATGGAAATACTGCCTCTATGTGACTCAATTGCCTGGCAGCGTTAAAAATGTAGATACAGATACTGGGTATATACAATTGATGTTATTAAACTTGTGTTATATATGTTTGAACAACCTTTTTAATATAAAACAATGTACTAATAAAAGTAAAAATAGAATGTCTTGTTTATATTTTGTAGAACTTTGAGGTGTCTACAAGTAAAATAAGAAACAATGATGGTTGAGTCTTTTCAAATAAAAATGGACTTTATGAATTATGCGACCACTGTAGACTCAGATTAGTCTGTACGTCCGCTTTATGATCAGAGTCTACACTGCACGCGAATAGAGCTTGCACATTCTATCAGCGAAAAAAATGTATGCACATGCTGATCTGGAGCTACAATTGTTGCACATATTATTAAATCCTGTTTATATTATTTGGAGAGACTCTTGTTATTTCTGTGTTGGGTAGTTAGTAAATATGGATAAAATGTCGTTTCCTTGGGTTATTACTGTTACTACCCTATGTTTCTAGATAGAGAGGCTTACAGTGTAGATCCAGATCAGATGTCGCGTAACACATTGTGTAATCAGGGTCTACACGGTTCTACACTTAGCCAGCAATGTTTAGACAAATCAGTGGGTACTATAATGCCCTAGTAAAAAATATAGGGCAAGTGTGGTAAAGGGTCGTTTTTTTTTTAAAACAAGTACCTTTGCTTTAGGCCAATGTTTGAAAAGGTGTGAACAATTTATTGAATCTGACAGATGGTGGTTACAGAAGAAAGTGATTTACAGTATTTAACCTAAGTATTCTGATAGACACGCCTTAACAAACAACAGTCGCGACCCCTGATCGGACATTACATTACAGAGCATTAAGGTCTGCACACTGTTTGTCACTCAAAGAAAAAACAAAACAAAACAAAAACAAAACAAACAAAAAAAAAACCAAAAAAACACAGCACGTATAAGCCATGTCAACAGGTAGTAACACGGACTTAATCAAATTTCAGTATGATAGAGATTTAAGATGTTTAATAATTAGCAATATTATACTCCTATGTACATATGCAGCAAAAACTGTTAAAGCACCACGTAACTCTTTTAAAAACAAAACGTTTTGAACATGACCAACATAATATTTATTCTTCGGAATTCAAATGTACAGTTAAATCACTGTTGCTATTACTAATTATTTAAATAAATAAATAAATAAATAAATAAATAATCAATTGAATAGATATATTTTATGGAATGAAGTATAACCAACATAAGATTGTTTTTCTCTGCATTGTAATGCGGTTACTAACACTTTTGTAGGAGAAAGTAAGTCTCTACGTAGGACTTATTATCTCCTACGTAGGTGTTAGTAACTCCTACGTAGGACTTTTTATCTCCTACGTAGGAGTTATTATCTCCTGCGTAGGAGGTACTATCTCCTACGTAGGACTTATTATCTCCTACGTAGGAGTTAATAACTCCTACGTAAGACTTATTATCTCCTACGTAGGACTTATTATCTCCTACATGGGAGTTACTATCTCCTACGTAGGACTTATAATCTCCTACGTAGGACTTATTATCTCCTACGTAGGAGTAACTCCTACGTAGGACTTACTAACGCCTACGTAGGACTTATTATCTGCTACGTAGAATTACTATCTCCTACGTAGGACTTATTATCTCCTACGTAGGTGTTAGTAACTCCTACGTAGGACTTATTATCTCGTACGTACTAACTCCTACGTAGGACTTATTTTCTCCTACGTAGGAGTTACTATCTCCTACGTAGGAGTTACTATCTCCTACGTAGGACTTAAATATTTTTTCACCTGGCACTAGGACACTTCCATATGTCTGACTAAAGAATCTGAGGACGCACGTTCGAGTCCCAGGTCGACCACATAACGTTCGAGCGCAGTCGGTAGCGCGTCTGACTGTGCAGGGGTCGGAGGTTAAAATTCAAGCTCGACCACATAACGTTCGAGCACAGTCGGTAGCGCGTCTGACTGTGCAGGGGTGGCAAGTTAAAATTCAAGCTCGACCGCATAACGTTCGAGCACAGTCGGTAGCGCGTCTGACGGCGCAGGGGTCGCAAGTTAAAATTCAAGCTCGACCGCATAACGTTCGAGCACAGTCGGTAGCGCGTCTGACTACGCAGTGGTCGCAAGTTAAAATTCAAGCTCGACCACATAACGTTCGAGCGCAGTCGGTAGCGCGTCTGACTGTGCAGGGGTCGCAAGTTAAAATTCAAGCTCGACCACATAACGTTCGAGCACAGTCGGTAGCGCGTCTGACTGCGCAGGGGTCGCAAGTTAAAATTCAAGCTCGACCACATAACGTTCGAGCACAGTCGGTAGCGCGTCTGACGGCGCAGGGGTCGCAAGTTAAAATTCAAGCTCGACCGCATAACGTTCGAGCACAGTCGGTAGCGCGTCTGACTGCAGACCTGTGGGTCGCAAGTTCGAATCCTAGCTCGGCCCCTTGACGTTTGAGCGCATTCGGTAGCGCGTCTGACTGCAGAACCAGGGGTCGCAAGTTCGAATCCCAGCTCGGCCCCTTGACGTTCGAGCGCAGTCGGTAGCGCGTCTGACTGCAGAACCAGATGTCGGTTCGGCCATATACATGTAACTTCAGTGGAGATTGATCATGAAATCATTTCTACGGTCATTCCCCCCTCCCCTCCCTTCCCCCCCCCCCCCCCCCCCCCCCCTTCCGCAGATAGGAGAAAGGCAGTTGTCAGTAACTGGCGAAAATAAAGTCAACCCTCTTTATACCGACACTTGATACAAAGACTAAATTCGTTATAATGACAACTTGAATATCACCAGACCTTCACTCAAGAGGTGTCAGTTAATGAGAAATTATGCATGAATTTTGCTTTAAAACTTCAAGCAACATAGGTCTTCGATATTTGTAAGAATCGCCTCAATGAGGTGATTCTAACAAATATCCAAAACATATGTTTTATGAAGAAATAAGAATAAAACAAGGTCTTTCTTACATACCATTCTGTCCATTAAGGATTCTTTACAACAGCAAATTCATTTTAATGGAAACATCTTTGGGAACAAATCATGTCGTTGTATCGAGGGTTCACTGTATATGCATAAAATACTTGTTAACCGCTTAGAGGACTAAACACTCAAAGGTTTTCAAACTAACCAGAATAGACTCAATAATCCCAAAGGAAAAAAAAATAATCTGAACTATGGTGACTGCGAGGAGACTTTTTACGGCGGCCATGACGAAAACACCTGTATATTTTGCAGGTGTTTTTGTCATGGTCTGAAGCTGTACACGTGCTTTAGTATAATACTCATGTTATTTTTTTCATCTTTTCCGCATTTTGACAGTCAGTTTTTGAGCTCATTATTGAGGCTGGCAAGATTAATCGGATAATCGATTATCGATACATTCCATAAAAAATGATAATCGTCACTGATTTGCTAATAATCGATTATTTGATTTATGTGTCTTTTACATTACCCTAGTTACCCTAAGTATTCGGACACCTCAGCTGTTTACCATACTTTTTCTTAAATTTGAACCAGTACAATTTACTACCCAATGTTGCGTCTAAAAATAGCTCGAGGGTGGCAAACAGTGTAGACCATGATTCTGTGGCGTCTCATCTGGGTCTATACTGTTTGCTGAGGTCTGTCTCTTTCCGAATACATATAGTTAAGTATAACGTTTGATCATTAAAAGCATGCTCAGACAGGAAGCCAGACAGGAAAAAATATAACCAAATCTTCAGTGGTTACTAATCGATTATCGATCACAATGCCAGGACTGATAATCGATTATCTTTTCAGCTCTGATTGGCCAGCCCTAGCTCTAATACTATCAAAGTATACAGACTTTTTTAAACACTACGTCACACAATAAACATTATTCGAGACCTCTCGGTCTTAAACACTGAGTACGTTCTAGCCTTGTTCCTATTGGACGGCAGAAAGTTATTGTTTACGTTTATCGGACAGTATAATTGCCGATGTTTATTCAGAAAAATAAAGCAGTTTCATTCGTCAAAAGTTTCTTTTCAGATTGGATTCTCATCGAGTGATCATTTAAATGTCATAACCAGAAATATTAACATACATTTTGACTATATAGTAGCTAAAACTTGGCGTAAAAATAGTCACGATAAAGCAATATTACGGTTGCGCGCGTGCCTGCTGATATCGGAAAAAATGTCATTGAAACAGTTGTATTTGTCTTAGGAAAAGCAGCCAGATTGTTTCTTAAGCTGTATTTCAAAATACTAGATACAGTTTACGGTTAAATATTAACCAAAAGTGATTTATTTTCCAAGTAGAATTAGGCTTGAATCAATTGGTATCAATGGAACCGGAAATTTTTGCCATCCACAATTTTTGTTCACGTGGCATAACGTTGTAATCACGTGGTCAGTAGCCCGGATGAAAACAATAACAAAAGGTCTATAGATAGTGGCTTTCTTGTGTGCGCAACTCCTCTTACAGGCGTTTTTGTCAAGGTCTGCAGCTGTGCGATTGCTTCTGATAACCCTATACAGTCGACTCTCGTTATCTCGAATTCCAAGGGACTCTCTGAAATACTTCGCGATATCCGTAGCTCGACATATCTGATTTGCAGAACTGAGGAAAATTATAATTCGATTAACCACATTTAACAAATTTATATGTAACTGGACTCTTGAGGTTAGAGATAAACTGAAAATATTGTGGAAAAGAGGAGAAATTGCTCCTTAGGAGCAATTTCTCCTCTTTTCCATTATATTTTTCACCTGTTGTTAGGTTTTCGTGTTTAGTCAGGGACCAGATTTTCACTTCGAGATAAGCGGTTATTCAAGATAAGCGAGGTCGAGATAGCGAGAGTCAACTGTATATATAATTAATTCTCTCCCTATGTTTGTTACCTTTGCCTTATTTTGAACTTAGTCGCGTTTTCTTTCTTTTTTTGTTTATGCCGAAATACTGCCAAAGTGTATATATAGATAGTAGGTATGTTGTATGCACTACACGTCCTACAGGTATACTTTGATCTTTTTTCCTTCATTTTTTGTGGTCGCTTTTGGAGGATTTTTAAATGGCGGATGACATATTTTCGCTGAATTTGCTTGTTTCAGTCGGATCCGGCGGAAAGATGAAGAAGAAAGGCAGCAAGGTTGCAGGTGACCTCGGAGGAATGGTGGCAGCGATGATGCCGGGGGCGGAGATTGATAATAAGGGGCGTGTCCTTGTTAATATTGGCACTTCTCGCGAGACGTTGATCTTCAATATTGGAGGGGTAAACTTTGAAACTTATCGGTAAGTTAACCAATCTTAATCTGGAGACCCCCAAAAGGGTATTTGGTAAGCAGTGCAGGCCCAAATCAGACGCCGCAGAATTCGGCGTCTGATCAGGGTCTTCACTGTTTGCTAATAGTTAAGCTTTTTTTTTTTTGTCTAGGAACATTTAAATCACACAGCCTGAAATACCTAGAATTGAAAATCGACATCCAGTATACAGTGGTGGGGAGTTTCCCAGATAGCATAGTTTGACCAAATTTCTCTAGAAATATCTAAATCACATAGCCTGAAATACATAAAATTGAAATTCGACTCTTCCAATATATAGTGGAGGGTAGCTTTCCAGCACACCTACGTTGGGTCAGCGTGTATGTAAAACTGGCAAAAATCCTGTACATTAATGTATTTGCTTTTTGTTTTATTTTATTTATTTATTTTTTTTTTTCGCAAAATTTATTTACATGTCTGCATAGAGCCACAGCGCGAGAACACATCAGTGTTGGGTAACGGCCAGAATTTCATAATCGATCTTTGGTTTTGTAAAACCGACTGATCATCGGTTAATAATCGACTTGTAGAAAATATTCACATTTTTCATTTAGCCCTCTTCCAGGTACTTATTCTAGTTCCAGATCAATAAGAGGAGTATCTGATAATATTTTTTGTTATTTATTCATGAAAACATATGTTGTAGGTACTCATTAGAAGCACCTCGCGGAGGCGCTTCTAATGAGTACCAGCACAACATGTTTTCAGGGACAGATAAGAAAAATGTCAGTACTTTTGGGTTGACTTATTTGAGGCCATTTTATCAAATTTCTGTACTTTCCAAAATGCGTCCAGTGAAGATTCTGATCAAACTGCACGAATGCGCAGGCTGATCTGAATCATCTCAGTGCGAACATGTCCGATGGTAGGTTTCCTGTCATTGCGGAACTTACAAGACACATTTACTCAGGATATGGCTCGTTTAGTTTAATCTGTTCTAGGCATTCTGTAGTTTCCTGTACGAAAACTGTCTCAAAGGAATTCAAATTTTAGCTCATCTGAACACAACGTGCTCGGGGTGAGCTATTGTGATCGTCTTGTGTCCGGCGTCCGTCGTCCGTCGTGCGTCGTCCACAGTTTGCTTCAAATGACATCTCCTCCGTAACTACGGGGAGTAGGGGTGGGGGCAGGGGGATCATTACCAAAGTTTATAGGATTGTTTCTTTGGAGGTCCTATACCAAAATTGCTCAAATCGTTCCGCTCCGCTGCGCAAAATGGCCACCAGAGCTAAAAATAGAAAACTCTTTAATGACATCTCATCCTAGGCCAGCGGCCAATTTCATTTTCACAGAAATGTTTCTTTGGTGACCCTCTACCAAACTTGTTAAAATGGTTCCGCTTCGCTGAACAAAATGGCTGCCAGAGCTAAAAATAGAAAAAAAATACTTTTAACGACATCTCCTCCTAGGCCAATAATTAAAATTTCACAGAAATGTTCCTTGGGTGACCCTCTATCAAAATTACTTAAATGATTCAGCTCCGCTGAACAAAATGGCCGCCAGAGTTGGAAATAGATAAACTTAAAAATGACATCTCCTCCTTGGCCAATGGCCCGATTTCAAAATAATTTCACAGAATTGTTTCTTGGTAGACCCTCTACCAAATTCACTAAAATGGATCCTCACCGCTGATCAAAATAGAAAAAATATAAACAACATCTCCTAGGACTATTGGCCCGATTTCAAAATAATTTCACAGAAATGCTCCTTGTGTGATGTTCTCAGGTGAGCGATTTCAGAGGCCGTGGCCTCTTGTTTATGAATATAACTTCTGTGTTTATCTACCTGCAAAAAAAAACAAAACAAAACAAAACAAAAAAAAAAAAAAAAAAAAAAAACACAGGCAAATAAATTAATGCTAAAAAAAAAATTACTTCCGTTCATATTCGAAAGGTACATGTTCAGTCCAGACTGCGGACATGCGCAGTACGGTCTGCGCAAGCGCAGTTCATGTTTTAAATAAAAAAAAAAAAGATAATAAAAAGATATTGTTATTTTATTTTGATATGCACATGGTCACATAAAGGGGAATGAACATTTTTCCAGGGACGCAACTCTATCAAAACTCTCTCCTGATTCAAAGGAAAGAATGTGTTTAGGAGCAAAATATTTTTCTTTTAAATTATATTCCTTTTCAGAAAGGTTCAGGAGAGCCAAAACTTTCCCGGTGTAAACTATGCCTCTCATCAGAAGGAGCTCGGGTCACAAATTGCTTTCCTTTGAAAATAGACCCCTTTTTAGACGAAGCCTTTTCTGCAGAAAAACAAACAAACAAAAAAAAAACAAAAAAAAAACAAGCCATCTTAAGCGCAGCTTTTGCGGAGAATGCATGCTTTGACGAGACTGCGCATGCGCAATCTGCTGTGTATGCGCGCCGTATATGCAGGCGGGGCTTTATTAGCGCAATGGATTTCATTCATAAGCTGGGTTATGTCAACATTTACATCGTCAAAATACCGTATTTTCATAGATATTGGGACTACTTAATCCTTCACCATACTTCTCCTAAAATTAGAACGTTCACTTTATTACCGGTTGATGTGGCAGGAAAAATACAGTTGGCAACCAGTGTAGACCCTGATCAGACGACACATTCTGTGGCGTCTGATCTAGGTCTAAACTGTTTGTTCAAAACTGTCTGTCCCTATACAAAGGGTTATTCGGTAAAACGCGAAACTTTGATGAATGAACCTGAGATGTAATATGGATAAGACAATTTGCATAAATTAGCGTCAAGGAAACGTGACATAATTCAGCAGTAACTTCAGAAAACGTACATTAGCATTTGTGCGCCCAGTGAAGATTCAGATCAGTCTGCGCATTCGCGCAGTCTGATTAGAATCTTTACTGAGCACATATTGAATAGCCAAGAATGCAAAGTTTCTGAGTGCGAACATTGAAGACTTTCACTAGGCTGATTTGAGCGAACATGTTGGGCGAACATGTAAGAAGGTATGCATGCTTAGTCATGTTGTGGCTCTAATCTTCATATATATATATATATACTGACCCCAAAAAGAAATTCAACGCTCCTGAACCGCAATGAAAAGTAGAGTAAGGTAACTTTATTATTATTTTCTTCTTCTTTTTTAGCTGTTCGATAAAAAATATATATATATATATATATATATACAGGTTGGACCACATTTTCCTGCATGTATACTTTATTTTGAGGAATAAATTAATCCAAATATACCCTCTGTTGTTGCATTGTATGTACTTTTAACACACTCGAGTTCAGTTCTTCATTTTTCCTTTTAAATTAAATTAATCTTCACTATAGCTGGTGATAGTGCCTTATGGAGGCCGTAAAACGTCTCCCCGTACTTCACTATGGTGTAGTTTTCAGGGCCCAGTTGTTCAAAACTAACGATGTCGTTAGTTAACGTATCGTTAAAACATTGGTCGTTAAATATGGCATATATGATAATATTTTTGCTGAAAAAATATGAGTAGCTTCTGCATTTGCAAAAGCTACTCACATGTTTCAGCAAAACTACATGTGAATCAGATATTGTACTTACTAGAACAGTTAACATTTTGACTACTAAGGCACTCGTTAAGCTTAAGATGCTTTGAACAACTGGGCCCTGGTCATTTATGACCACAGAGCCCATTCTGGGACCTTTAAAAAATTATATGACGGTCACTGATGAGGGCAAATAATAAAGGTATAAGTCTTCGTTTATTTCTTTTTTCTCCTTCATTTAGTATACTGTTGCGTTCTTTTTTTTTTTTTTTTTTTTTTTTTTTTTTTTTGCCGGGGATTGGGGTTGAGGTGAGATGTGTGCTTTTCTTTTTATTTATTAGCTCATCTGAGCCTTTAGGCTCATAGGTGAGCGTATAGTTTAGGCAGGCTCCGGCATCCGTCTGTCCGTCCGCCCATCCGTCGTCCACACTCTTCAAACATCTCCTCTGACACCAATGGGCCAATCAAAGCGTAATTTCAAATGGAACCTTCACGTGCCGGGGAAACGAAAGTTTATTCGCCACATCTGGGTCACATGATCAAGATGGGCACATTGGCCATATATGGTAAAAAAACCCTTTAAAAATCTTATTCTTCGGGACCGAAGGGTCAATGGCCTGGGGCTTGGTATGCAGCATTGGGAACATAATAAAGTTTGAAAAATTAAACCTTTGGTTGACCTTCACCTTTTTTACGGAAAGGTCATTTTTTTCTACATAGACTCAAAATTTAAAAACAAAAATCTTCTTGTCTGAAACTAGAAGGTCCAGGCTTTTGATATTTAGAGTGTAGCTTTATCATGGATCTTTACAAAGATTGTTCAAATTATAGCCCTGGGGTCAAAGACATGTATCACTTGTTTTTCATAGACTCATATAGGGAAAACGCTTCAAACGTCTTCTCAAAAACCACTGGGCCGATCAAAGCCAAATTTCACATTGAGCCTCAATGGGTTGGGGGAGCGAAAGTTTGTTTGCCGCATCTGGGTCACATGACCAAGATTGCCACCAAGCCCATATATGGTAAAAACCCTAGGGTCCATTGGCTAAATAAAGTTTGAAAAAAAATATATAACCTTCGGCTGACCTTGACATTTTTACGGAAAACACACGTCTTTGGAAAATAGCCGTTATATAATGTGTGTGCGCGCGTGTGTGACATAAAAAGAGAAGAGTATTATTCAATGTATCTCTTCAGGTCGACATTGAATCGTCTGCCGAACAGTCCCCTAGCAGACGACAAATTTCTCAGCAAGCATTTCCGCAAGGAGAAGGGAGACTATTTTTTTGACAGAGATCCAGATGTATTTCGTGTAAGTGATAAATACTTTAGGTTTTAACAAGTACTAACGACTTTGGATATCAACAAGTGCCAACTGCTTTAGATTTTAACAAGTGCTTGTCGCTTCAGATTTTAATGAATTTTAGGATTTTTGCAGAGGCAGTCTACTTTAGAATTTAACAGTTTCTAGGCTTTTTAGATTTTAACAAGTGCCACCCGCTTTAGATTTTAACGAGTGCTAACAACTTTAGATTTTTACAAGTCCTAACAGCTTTAGAATTTAACAAGTACTAAGCACTTTAGATTTTAACAAGTGCGAATTACTTTAGATTTTAACAAGTGCTAACGACTTAAGATTTTAACAAGTGCTACGACTTTATATTTTAACGAGTGCCAACACTTAAGATTTTTACAAGCTTTAGAATTTAACAAGTGCTAAACAAATTAGATTTTAACAAAGACACAGCATGTTAGATTTTATCAAGTACTGTCGGCTTTAGATTTTAACAAGTGCTAACGACTTTAGATTTTAACAAGTGCTAACGACTTTGGATTTAAACAAATGCGACTCGCTTTAGATTTTCTACAGGTGTCGGTCGCCTTAAATTTCAACAAGTGCTTACCACTTAAGATTTTACAAGTGCCAGCTGCATTCGATTTTAAAAAGTGCTTGCCACTTTAGATATTAATGATTGATGCATAGATTTGTACAAGTGCTAATCAGTTTAGATTATTGCTTAAGTATTGAACTGGCTTCTCAATTCCCGTGTAGCAAATTCTATTCTTTAAGAGTAGCTGTTTTCAGAAGAGATTTATACGACATTGAAGCAATCTCTTTTCTGACGGCATGCTCTCTCATAAAAATGAAAAGACAATTTCTGCTGCGTGGTATGCAATCACTTTAAGGGGAATAGATATACTTCAGAGGAAACAACTCTGATAAAAATGTTTTGTCTCCCTTCTGAAAATGTGTCTACTCCAAAAGGAAAGAATTTGCTCCCATTGGAAACAAAGTTACCCCTTTCAGAGTAGACCCCTTTTCAGAAGGAACTGTTTGTATAGCAAAGCAAACAGGAAACCACAAAAGTTGTCTCCCCTGTAAATATGGCGGAAGATCTACCAAGTGCATCACTCACTTAGACTGGCACCACGGTACGTCACCACGCTAAGTCAACACGTCACCACGCTACGTTATAAAATAGTTCTAAGGCTGGCTAATCAAAGCTGGAAAGATAATCGATTATCAGCCCTGCCATTGCGATCGATAACGATTAGCAATCACTGGAGATTTGGTTTCTGTCTGAGCATGACTCTCACCATATGCTGTACTTTGCTGTATGTATTTGGTCAGACAGGCCTGAGCAAACAGTGTAGACCCAGATAAGACGCCACAAAACGCGGCGTCTCATCAGGGTCTACACTGTTTGCCACTCATCCACCTAATTTTAGATACCACATTGGGTAGTACTTGTTTAAATTTTAGATTAAGTATGGTAAGGTGGTGAGGTGTCTCATTACTAGGGTAAATACGGTAAAGTAAGAGACACAGAAATTAAATGATCAATTATTAGCAAATTTGTAACGATAATCATTTTTGTGGAAGTTATCGATTAATTAATCGATTATCCGATTAATTGTGTCAGCCTAACCACTCACCCTAGACACGGCGATAACCTCCTTTCTTTTATTTTTATCCAATCACAGGCGACCTTGAATTATCTGCGGACCGGTGAACTTCATCTGCCATCTTATATCTGCGGTCCTGCCGCCAAGACAGAATTAGAGTTCTGGGGCGTGCTACCCAATAGAATTGAGCGCTGCTGTTGGAATAATTACAACGACTGGAACTCGACCCTAAAAGCTTTAAACCAGGTTAGTACTCATCCGCGCAGTCTGATTAGTCTTCTCAGGACACTCAGTGGGTAGCTACGGATCCAACGCGTATTCGGGCGGACAGCGAAGAATCTGGTCAGCCTGCGCGGGTGCACAAGCTGATCTGTGTTTACGCTAGACGCACATGCAGTCATATACTCGTAGTAAATGCTTTGCCCCGGCTTAACTGTCCTTAAAGATTTATACCTGTCATTCTTTTGATGTAGCAGAATCGTAGAAAAAAAAAAGTCTGATTGCATGTATTGTATTCCAAAGTTAACCCTTGACGTACCAATAACAACTGCACTGGGACCCAATGTACATTATTAGGTCCGAGAACTGCAGCAGACAACAGTTAAAATATATTTTTATTTCTCATGAAAAATGTGTGAATCGTCTGCCTACTCATTTGTTAGACTTGGTGCCCACCTTAAATAGCGTACATGTGTACATAAGAACTTCTGGGGTCTCATTTCAAATGATTCTAGGACTCCTAGATCTTCCGGGATGAACTGCAATTTTAAGGGGGAGAATATAACAGGATATATGTATATAATAGTCTTGTACTGCTTTGCGGTAGAAACCGGGCCTCGAGGTTATAAAACTTTATTCATGCTCAGTTCAACTGAGCATGAAATTTCACTTGGTCATAAAAATAAAAATACCAAAAATTAAAACTTTTTTCATGCTCAGCTGAGTTGTGCATGAAAGAAGTGTCAAAAACTGTCAGTATTTTAAGATTTTTAAGCGACTAAATTTCATGCTCAGCTGAGTTGAACATGAAAAAAGTTTTATAACCTCGGGGCCAGATTTTAAAGCGATGCAGCAGAGTAAGATTTGCGTACAAGGTGCTAGGTTCTATCCCCGGACAGGAAACTGTGACGAGCATTTTATCACCTGTTCCACACACAAAACATTATTAACTATTTGGATTTCAAACACGTGACATGGGTCTTCCCTGCCTGAGAATTATATTCACCCGTGCATGCCAAGAGTCCAATGAATCTGTTAAACTGCAAAACTTAACTGAGAGTTCTAAAATTATTTGTCGAAATGTCACATATCGTTGATTAAAAAGGGCATCAAACACCACTCTACGTCATAAAATACTAAGGCTGGCTAATCGGAGCTGAAAAGATAATCGATTAGCAGCCCTGCCATTGCGATCGATAATCGATTGGTAATCACTGAAAATTTGGTCACAACTTTAGCTGTCTGTCTGAGCGTGACTCTTACCATATGTTGTACTTTACTGTATGTATTTGGTCAGACAGGCCTGAGCAAACAGAGTAGACCCAGATAAGACGCCGCAACACGCGGCGTCTCACCAGGGTCTACACTGTTTGCCACTCATCCAGCTAAATTTTGATACCACATTGGGTAGTAAGTTGTACTTGTTCAAATTTTAGATTAAGTATGGTAAGAAGTTGAGGTGTCTGAATACTAAGGGTAAATACTGTCAAGTAAGAGACACAGAAATTAAGTGATCGATTATTAGCAAATCCGTAACGATAATCATTTTTGTGGAATTTGTCGATCAATTAATCGATTATCCGATTAATTGTGCCAGTTTGATTTGAAAATATTAATCTCTCCTCCCTTTTGTCCCTCGGGAGGGCTGTGCTTCGTGATTATGGTATTTTCAGGGTATCTGACCTTATATTATTGTTACGTCACGAAACAAGAACGATATGTCACATTTCTAAAGCTTGTATTGCAATTAGCATGGGATATTGAAACCCATTTATGCCGAGTGGACTCTGCCACAATAGCTCTTTGGATAGGTCCTTTTCCAATAGAGGGGATGCCTGTGTTCTTTTTTTTTTTTTTTGTCCCAAGCGAGGCTCGAACCATAGCAGTGAGAAACCTAATGGATTAAGAGTCAATTCTCCTATCCACTAGGCTACGGGGGCCCTCGTGTTTCTGCATTTAATGCATACAGTGTAGACTCTGATCAAACGCCGCATTCTGCGGCGTCTGATCTGGGTCTACACTGTTTGCCAATGTTCCTTTTATTGGACACTAGGCATAATTGGGTAAAAAAACAATTATTTATAACATTGTGACAAATGCCATGTACGAGCTTACGGAAACTCTAAATTTATAAACGCTTTGCAATGTAAAAATAAATCTTCTTTTGAATTCTTGACGGGGACATGGGTTCATATTATCTGCGTGAGAAGTATGTTCATATTAGTCGTTAGGCAAGGGTGGAGATAACTCTCAGGCAGGGAATACGAGCCCAATATGTCCTCTGTCAAGATTTCAAATAACAAATGAGCCAGCGCATGACAAAACCGACAAAATGGCATGTGCGCCCAGCGAAGACTCAACTCAGCATGGACATCCGCCCAGTATGATCAGACTCCCCGCTGTGCGCTCAGTGGGTAGCTAAGGACCAAAGCTTTCTTCATGCGGACAACGAAGATTCTGATCAGACTGGGCGGATGTCAAGGCTGGTCTGAGTCTTCGCTGGGCGGACATGCAATTTTGTTGGTTTTGTCATGTGCGGGCGTAAATAATTTACCCTACGTATTCGGACTGACAAGCCTCAACAAACAGAGTAGAGCCGGACCAGAGTCTGCATTGTTTGACGCTCATTCAGCAGTTTTTACCCAATAAGCATTCTACATAAATCTATAGCGGACCGTTAGCGGCCCGTCAGGGTAGCTGACGGGTCGCTAACGGCCCGCTGTAGATTTATGTAGAATGCTAGCTGGGTAGACACCAGAAAATGTAATCAGATGGACTTGTTCACCCATTAAAGACTGGATAAACTCTCCCACACTATATATTGGAAGAATCCATATTTTTTTTATTTTAGGTAAGTCAGGTTATATGATGTAGATATTCCTAAAGAAAAAATGATTAAACAATTTGCAAACAGTGGAGACCCTGATCTGCCATCTGATCTGGGTATTTACTGTTTGCCAGTTACCCGTTTACCGGTCTCCAGTCTTCAATGGGTTAAGATAAGTATTACAAGTATTTAAGCAGGCTTTCAAGTGCCCTCCAAAAAAAAAAATAGGGCAAATATAGTGACAAAACATTGAAAAGGAAGGGCAAAATAGGGGGTTTCAATGCAAAAAGTAGGGAAAGGAGAGATATTATATTGTTTCCTTACAAAAGAAAAATCTATTATCCAGTATATGAAAACAAAATAGACAAATGAATATAATATTTTTTAAGTAGTTCAAATAAAAAGCTGCTTGATATTTTGCTGTCTTTGGGCAGTTCAAACCTTTTTTTATGAAATCGAGCGAGCGAGAAAAACGAGGGCACATCTTCTGTCTTTTCTGACCTACGAATAGGGATGGTAGAGCTCTTTTATCAAAATGACGGACGAAGTAGTGGAAAGTTTGAAAAAAAAATAGGAAACAGCAGGGCCTACTTGAAAGCCTGAGTAAATGTGTCCGAATACTAAGGGTAAATGGGTACGCCATTTTGCAGCTCGACCACGACCGGAAGGGATCGTTGGTGTGTTTCAACGACAAGAACCGCGCTAGAAAGACTTGGTGGCAGAGAACACAACCAAAAATCTGGAACTTTCTAAATGTGCCTAGCAGTTCAACCCTTGCAAAAATATATGGATTCGTAGCTCTTGTGTTTATTTTTCTGTCAATTTTCTCGTTTTTTGCGGAAACTACCTCAACATTTCAAGCATATGCTGTTGTTGTCAAGCCCGACAGAAACACGAATGTCGAAGTTTATAACGGAAGTGACGTCACATATGCAAACAGTTCAGCAGTAAATGGGACGGAACCGGAAGAGCCACAGTACGTGAAAGTGAAACATACAACTCTTTATATAATTGACGTCATATGTCTTGTGTTTTTCACCGCGGAGTATATTATCCTTATTGTTTGGGCTCCCAGAAAATTAAAATTTGTCACTTCCACTATAGGAGTGATCGATATTCTCGCTATCCTCACAGATTATATAGAAATGGTTGCGTTTGCAGCAGATCCTTCGCTTATCTTCGACACGACTGCTGTTACATTGATGACCTTTCTTAAGATTTTCCGTGTTTTTAGGATCTTCCGGCTTATCCGACACGTACCGGGCCTGTGGATACTTGTGTACACCCTCAAGGCAAGTGTAGGCGAGCTCGTTTTGCTCGTGTGCTTTATGACTTTGGGAGTCATGATATTCTCCTCTTTGATTTATTTTGTTGAAGAAAGGGAGCATTTCAAGAGCATTCCGGATGGATTCTGGTGGGCCCTGATTACCATGACAACCGTAGGGTATGGTGACATGTATCCTCACACAGTCTTAGGAAAATTTGTGGGATCAGTGTGTGCTTTGTCAGGGCTACTCACAATCGGGTTTGCTGTTCCCGCTCTAGTTAACAATTTCATGCTGTACTACAAACACGTGCAGTTCGCCATCGAAGCGGAACGACAGGCGGCAAATAACAAGGGCTGTGAAAGGGAAGTGTCAATGATCAATATGGTTCGTGAAGATATCAAACACAAGAATAATGAAATTGAACCATTAAACTTTGTGCAACCAGACAGTGAGAGTAAAAACGATGAAAGCCGAGAAGAGGTATAGAAGATAACTGAGCGAAACACTTGAGCCTGCACACGATAAAAAGGAACCGTATGGTCTTCCGGTTTGTGGTTCTTCAAATGTGCATGGACAGTCCCTTTTTTTGGGCTACAGACATGCGATATTTGCATGAAGCTTCCTCAAGATCTCTACTACATTACGAAAACATGCTTAATCAAATATATTGAAAATTTTACAGCAAAAAAAGGAAAATTTTCAGATAAAGATTTCGGATATTTTTTTCATATTTCTGCTCAAAACGTAGATTGTGGGTACTAGTTGAAACCGCCTCAACGAGGCGATTCTAACGAGTACCCGCAATCTATGTTTTTTTACAGAAATAACAAAAATAATATATACTCCTGTAAACCCCAGTTTCACTATAGAAAAGCGGGGTTTAAGGGGATCGAAGTTATATAAGCATGTTTTCGTGATGATGTCTGCGAACAACAGAGGCTGAACCTTTGCATATTGCCAATGTGATAAGTAGCTTGAGCCTTTAGCAGGTTGCTAATGTGATAAGTAGCTTGAACCTTTTGCAGGTTGCTAATGTGATAAGGAACTTGAACCTTTTGCAGGTTGCCAATGTGATAAGTAGCTTGAGCCTTTAGCAGGTTGCCAATGTGATAAGTAGCTTGAACCTTTTGCAGGTTGCTAATGTGATGAGGAACTTGAACCTTTTGCAGGCTGCCAATGTGATAAGTAGCTTGAGCCTTTTGCAGGTTGCCAATGGGATAAGTACCCTTTTCTCATGTGCTGGCTCAAATAAGACCTAAACAAGACACCACCGTCTGAAATGGTTGGTGTTTAGGTCACAAGGTTCTTGTTTCACTGCGGCACTTTTGGGTTTCGTCCTTTAGCCAGTGTCACCATAAACAAATCAAATCTTAAAAGTTTGTAAAAGTATGAACTATTCTGTGATTTATTTTATATTCTAGTTAATTGTAAATGAGAAATATTACCCTTCTGTCTAGAAAACAGCCAATTTCGATATTTACTAATGCTCTTTAATATATAAAAATCAAAGCATTAATTGTACGGTTTCGTGAAAAAAATGGTCGGTTTCGCCATCAAATAAAGTCCGTCACTGGCGTAACTGAACATTTTTGATGAAACCGTACAAGAAACGTTTTCATTTTTATAAGACTTTACAGCTTAAAACTATCAAAGTTTCATGGTTTCTGCAAAGTAACAATGCTTTTTTGCTCTCACCTAATAAAGAAAGTACAAAAACATCCCAACAGTAACCATATCTTTCAAATACTGGAAGATAACGGTTTCTTTCTCTTTTTTTTACTGTAACACCGGTGGAAAAACGAAACGAAAATAGCCCGCTGTGACAGTGTATTTGGGTAAAATCCATCAAGGTTCTTACATCACGAAAACATACCTATATAATTCTGACCCCCTGAAACCCCATTTTTATACAGTAAAACTGGGGTTTACAGGGGTATACACTATTTTTCCTTTTTCTGTTTTAACGAGTAGCCACAATCTATGTTTAGAGCAGAAATATGAACAATATCAGAATTATTTTACCTGAAAAATTTTCATTTTTTGGTGGTGAAATTTTCAGTATATTTGAATAGGCGTTGCTATTTCCTACAGTCTCATCAAGAGACAGTTTATACGAGCTTTAAAAGTCTATTTTCTGGAGAAAACAATAAAAAATATAATCAGTTTGTCGTCTGCTAAATTTACCCAGAGAGTGGTATAGGTTAAAATGCAGTCTTGTGTCTGATTTGGGTCCCTTGATTGCTACTCGTTCAACATACATATTCTAAACACATTAGTGGATACAGTGAGCCCTCGTTACAACGACAACATTTGTTCCCAAAGACGTTGCCGTTAAAATAAATTTGCTGTTGTACAGAATACTTAATGAGCAGATTGATTTGTAAGAAAGTTATTGTTTTGTTTTTATTTCCTCATAGAATTTATGTTTCGGATATTTGTTAGAATCTCGCAACTTTTTATAATTTGTATATTTATCGGCCCGCTAGTCCGCTCTTTCCTTGTTTGCCATGACAATAACAGAAAGTTGTTACATGGTCATGTCAATAACGGAAAGTTGTTACATGGGCATGGCAATAACGAAAAGTTGTTACATGGCCATAGCAATAACAGAAAGTTGCTACACGGTCATAGCAATAACAGAAAGTTGATACATTGTCATAGCATTAACAGAAAGTTGCTACACTGTCATAGCAATAACGGAAGGTTGCTACACTGTCATAGCAATAACGGAAAATTGCTACACGGTCATAGCAATATCAGAAAGTTGCTACACTGTCATAGCCATAATAGAAAGTTGCTACCCTGTCATAGGAATAACAGAAAGTTGATACACTGTCATAGCAATAACGGAAGGTTGCTACAATGTCATAGCAATAACGGAAAGTTGCTACACTGTCATAGCAATAACAGAAAGTTGCTACCCTGTCATAGCAATAACAGAAAATTGCTACACTGTCATAGCAATAACAGAAAGTTGCTACACTGTCATAGCAATAATAGAAAGTTGCTACACTGTCATGGCAATAACAGAAAGTTGCTTCACTGTCATAGCAATAACAGAAAGTTGCTACACTGTCATAGCAATAATAGAAAGTTACTACACGGTCATAAGAATAACGGAAAGTTGCTACACGGTAATAGCAATAATGGAAAATTGCTACACGGTCATAGCAATAACAGAAAGGTGATACATTGTCATAGCAATAATAGAAAGTTGCTACACTGTCATAGCAATAACGGAAAGTTGCTACACTGTAATAGCAATAATGGAAAGTTGCTACACGGTCATAGCAATAACAGAAAGTTGATACATTGTCATAGCAATAATAGAAAGTTGCTACACTGTCATAGCAATAACGGAAAGTTGCTACACGATAATAGCAATAATGGAAAGTTGCTACACGGTCATAGTAATAACAGAAAGTTGATACATTGTCATAGCAATTACAGAAAGTTGCTACACTGTCATAGCAATAACGGAAAGTTGCTATACTGTCATAGCAATAACGGAAAGTTGATACATGTCATAGCAATAACGGAAAGTTGCTACACTGTCATAGCAATAACAGAAAGTTGCTACACTGTCATAGCAATAACGGAAAGTTGCTACACGGTAATAGCAATAATGGAAAGTTGCTACACTGTCAAAGCAATAACGGAAAGTTGCTTCACTGTCTTAGCAATAATAGAAAGTTGCTACACTGTCATAGCAATAACGGAAAGTTGCTACACGGTAATAGCAATAACGGAAAGTAGTTTATACTACTAACCGTTCTAAGGGTTGTTCCCGGTTTTGCTCTTACTCTGTGTAGCTTTGTAGCTTATTGTACAGGGCGATGTATATTAAGTCTTGCCTCCTTGTGTTTTTCAGTCCTTTTAGCATGGCGATTGCCTCTCTTGGGGAGTAAAGAAAGCTGATCTGTGAGCTTTTCGTGCGTTACTTTGTTTTGCGCGAGTTGGTTTGTGTCTTTTCCTCTTCCTCAATGTGTCAGGGATTGGTTGCGATCTGTAAATGTGACACTTCCTTGACTTTTCTTTTTATCTTTTTGCATGGCCATGGCAATAAAAGAAAGTTGTTACATGGACATGGCAAGGACGAAAAATTGTTAATGAGTGTGATACTGAAAGTTGTTACATGTCCATTGCAATAACGGAAAAGTGTTATCTGGCCATGTCAATAACGTAAATTATTACCTAGCCATGCCAGTCACGGAAAATTGTTACATGACTGTGGCAACATCTTTCGCAACAACGGAAAGTTGTTGCATGTCCATTGCAATAACGAAAACTTGTCGCACGACATCTGTATGTTTGCAATGGTCGATGAACGACGTCCTAAAACATCTTGTTTCGAACCACTATTTCATACTGGTAAGCTGAAAGCTTAAGTATAATTATTCTCTTTTATTACATAAAAATACATTCTCTGTTACTGCATAAAAATACACATGCATATACATTTTTGAAACCTCAGTAGAAAGGGCAGATTAAAGTGTTGTTTAAGCAATGGTGTCTGCTTGCAAAACGCTCGAAATTGGCCGTAGTTTATTCACGTAATGTATAGTGACAACCCTGATTCCACCCTGGAATAAGCATTTTGTCTAAACTTTGTCGCTCGATTTGTATGATTTCTGGCTTTTCGCTGAGACTCTTAAATTGTATCATACAAAAATGCTAGAGCGGCGATAGAACACGTTTGTTTTATTATATTAACATATGCCAATTAATAAAGTGCCATCTTACTCCATTGTGTGCAAACAGCGATGATGATGTACATTTTTATCGTCTGCCATGGTGGAACGAAAAAAAAAATGTACGCAACGGCAAGTCTGAGCTGGGAAGACACAAAAAGTATAGCGAGTTTCATTGTTTTCTGTTAACAGATGATTGATCATGTGATCGCATAACACGTAACTTAATCCTACCGGATGTAGAGAGAATTGCGAGATCGCTGTGAAAACTATACAAAACGTGGACAGCGAATGCTCCGATCAGTCTGCACAAAAGCGCAGGTTGATCGGATCCTTCGCAGTTCGCATATGCCCGAAACACATTTCCATATAGCTCGGCTCAACGTGTTTTATAAAGCACAATGCACAGTATTTCATCTTTTCTGTATTTCATATCAATATTTCCAGCTCGCAAACATGCCAGCTGTGAATAGAATTCTTTCCTAGAGAGCCCCGCACCAGACCTGCCGACCACTGGGTAAAAACCACTCGTCAGAACATTCACCGCACTGGTTAGAACTGAAAATAAATCATCATTATTTTGACATGCACAGGGGCGTATTCAGTTGAGACCCACTTTAACTAAAAAAAAAAAAAAAAATCATGGGAATTTTTTGATAAATTTGATAAGCTCGGGATACCATATTTACCTTAAATATTCCCACCCCTTACTCTTTTACCTTATACTTCTTTCTACAAGTCCATTTTACTACCTGTGAATGTGAGTTAAATTGCTGGGTGACTGGCAAACTGTGTAGACCCTGATCAGACGCCGCATTCTGTGGCGTCTGATCGGTGCCTACACTCTTTGCTTAGGACTGTCTGTCGAAATACGTAAAATAAGTACGGTAATTTGATCAAATCGAATCCCCTCAGAAATCATCCTGTACCAGCCCCCCCGATGCAGCATAAAAAATTGTCTTCTGTCATGCGCCTAATAAGAGGTAAATATCGCATCTGATCAGTCTGCTTGACAGGCTGGGGAGATTCAAGCTTCGTATGCAGTTTCAGCCGGATAGTCTTTGTTTGTGTTGAAGTTTTAGGGCCAGTCAACCCAATGGGGTCATGTCGAGCGCGGTCAGTTTACCTAACCACGCGTTTACTGGACAGGCTTAGTCCTCTAAGCGGTTAACCAGTATTGTGCACATTCTTTCGCCAGAAACTGACAACTGCCCTTCTGGCGAAAGAATGCACCGGGTTGTCATTACGAAAACACATCTATTCAAATAGAAACTTTCGCCTCCAAAAACTGAAAATTTTCAGTTAAAAAGAACCTGATATTTTTCATATTTCTGCTCAAAATAGAGATTGTCGGCACTCGTTTGAACCGCCTCGGCGAGGCGGTTCTAACGAATGCCCACAATCTATGTTTTTGAGCAAGAATAAGAAAAATAATGTATACCCCTGTAAATACCAGTTTAACTATATAAAAGTGGTGTTTAAGAGGGTCAAAATCCTACAGGCACGTTTTCGTGATGGATGATTCTGTCCAGTCGCTTCGAATGCGCATGCTGCACAGATTCGTGTCTGAGTACACATATAAAACGGTACATTCTGATGCTTTGTTTCTCGATTGTGACATTTCCCGGGTTTCTTTACTTACGAATACATTCACATCACACAGTTGTAAACACATTTATAAAACTTATAAGAGCTTTCCGAGTGAGCCCATAAAGACAAAAAAAAAAAAAACGTTAAACTATAATACGCCGCCAATCATGTTGTGGGCAGATAACTCTGTCAAACATTGACGAAATGTGCCTATTAGCAATCCCGAATCAGATCTCCTTCATATCAATGCATGTACCAAGTTTGGTTTAAATCCCTTGACATTTTTTCCGTCAACATTTACGAAATTTACCCATTAGCAATCCCAAACCAAATCTCCAGAATATTAACGAACATATCACGTTTGGTGAAAATCCATTGAAGTTTACTCGTTATCATCCGGAAACGAAAATTGGGCGTGTCTCGGTCAGATAACTCCTTCAAAATTTGACGAAATTTGCCCATTAGCAATCCCAAACCAGATCCTCATAATATCAGTGCACATATACCAAGTTTGGTGAAAGTCCATTTGTGTTTACTCAAGTTATCACCCGGAAACGAAATACGGAATGACATACACACGGACGTCCAACGTGAAACCATAATACCCGCCACTATCGCATGGCGGGGAATAAAAATACGGTGTTTCTCGGTCATTTTTCTTATCACTGATAAGACACTCGGCACAACAAAACCTAGTGTACTAGTGTCACGATTTTTGATTCAGTTTCACTTTGTTTGTCCTGAAATGTCTCGGTCCACCTTTAGAATAATATTTCGCTTTGGCTGGCCCGAAACATCCAGGTTTAGACTTAACCATCCAAAACTGCATGTAGGATCAAATAATAGATAAAGAGGCTATAACAGTGCTGAAAAAAAACGACCTCTCCTTATCAGGATGTCGTTGTTGTCTTTGGTGCTGCAACACGGTAGCATTGCGTATTAATGCCTATGCAATAATGTTGCCTTTGATGCAAAAAGTGCTCTAAAGGCACTTACACTGCATCAGCAATTGTTGCCTTTGATGCAAAAATTGCACTAAAGGCACTTACACTGCACCAAAGGCATAATTGTTGCTTTTAGTGCAAAACTTGCCTTAAAAGCACATACATTAACTTCGGGATCGGGACCAATATTTGCAGTATTAACACCAAACTGGTGAAACTGGAAGAACAGTAAAAAAATCGATCGATTTCACACTAAAGCCTCGTACACATGCACCGATTTGCATACGTAAGCAAAAACTTGCACATGTAAAAGGACAGTAAAATAAAGTTGCTGTCGCACGCCCTTACCATGAGAGGAAGTGCTGTAGCAAGTTTGGTTAAATTCCGCCCAGTGGTTAAGGAGGAGCTAGCATAACGGACAGGTGGACGGACGCACTGAAAAAATAATGTTGCACACCCTTACCATGAGAGAAAGTGATGTAGCAAGTTTAGTTAAATTCCGCCCAGTGGTTTAAGAGGAGATAGCATAACGGACAGGGGAACAGACGCACTGAAAAATAATGTTGCTCTCGCACACCCGTGCCACGAGGGGAAATGATGTAGCAAGTTTGGTTGAATTCTGCCCAGTGGTTTAGGAGGAGATAGAGTGACGGACATATGGACGGACGATGGACGTACAGACGCAAGGAAAATAGTGTTGCTCTCGCACACCCTTACCATGAGGGGCGGGCAAATAACTAAAAATCAACTAAATTTGATCATTAACAATTCCAAACCAGATCTCCACAATATTAATGCACATACCAAGTTTGGTGAAAATACATTGGTATTTACTGGTTATCGTGCGGAAACGAAAAATATGGACATGTAGAAGGCAGATAACTACAAAAAATTAATGAAATTTGCCCATTATCAGTCCCAAAATAGATCTACACTACGTTAATGCACGTACCAAGTTTGGTGAAAATCCATTGGCATTTACTCAAGTTATCGTCCGGAAAAGAAGAAAAAAAAAAAAAAAAAAAAAAAAAAAACAGACGTATGGCGGGCAAATTACTCTTGTAAAATATTGCACACTGCCCATTAGCAAACCAAACCCAGATCTCCTCACTATCAATACACATACTGTTGGAGAAAATCCATTTCTATTTACTCAAGGTATAATCCGGAAACGAGATACGGGCGGGACGCACGACAGATGGACACACGGACTGCCAACGTGAAACCATAATACCCCACCAATACTGTGTGGCGTGGTATAAAATACGTTGGCGTACTTCAGCCTCCGGACAAATTGTATGACACTAAAGAAACTACTTAGTAAAGAACATGTAGACTTACTTCAGCCTGTGGAGGCATTGTACGACACTGAAAACACTGCTTAGTGAACACCCAGGGAAACCCGATATCGGGATATCGGAGGTTGCCAGATTTCGGAGGTAAACAAATGACGTCATCCAGCGACAGGGTATGTACTTATCCATTTTTGATAGCTTATCTCTTAACCATTTGATAAAAAAGCTGAGTTGCTCGTTCTAGAGACACAATAATGAATATGTTAAAGCAAATATTTCCTTTCTCGGCTACTTTGTGGAGGTGAAAACGACATTTGAACCAAGATGATCTATTTTTCATCTCATTTTTTTGCCTTTTCGACGGCTACCAGCCCGATCATGTTAAATGACATGTTGGTTTATTATTGCCCAAGGATGGACTTATCTTTTCTTCGACTGTTATCATAGTTGTTTCAGTTTATCAACAAAAAATAACGCCCCCGGATGAAATTTAAAGCAAGTACTAGCGAAATTTTGGATAACGGAATATTCGGAGGTACATTGACACATGATGCTGTGGATCTCGGAGGGACCGTTGCTGGATTTCGGAGGCACTGAAAATTGACGGAGTGAGTTCTGTCTAAAAAAAGCAATATAAATTAAAACCTGCTCGCACAATATGGTGCTAAGTCTGTGTGCAAATACTAGTGTCTCTTTTTGTAGCAATTTTAATAGGATTTGATTGGTTTGAAGGAGAGTTTAATGTAATAATATAACTAGAACCAACGCCATTACGTTTAAGAACTTATATGCAATAAAACAGCTTTTCGCTGCAAAAATGATGTTCTGTATGTGAAGCGTGATATTTCCGTACCTAAGTTTCGATTGAAATCTTGATTTTGGAAACTCGTAAGAACTGTAGCGCCGATGTGTTGCCAAGGAGTGCCATCAGATCAGAAATAATAGACGTATCGTTACCACTGTAAATCTATGATATATCAATTATTTATAGCAATATCCTAACTCGGCCATAAAATCACTTTATATTCCTTAATTTTGCATCCCCCCATCGGCATTTTGTTGGCATCTGTGTCCCCTTTAAGAATAGCCAAGAATTCACCCACCCGCCCCTTCCATTTCAAAAGTCTGTGTATAGGCCTGGAAACTCACCAAAGGCACAAAACGTTGTGACGAACAAATATGAAAACACGCAGAATTAATTTTTCATGTCTTAAAAAATGCAAACTTTTCAGAAAGAAAACTGTTAATTTTCGTATTATTATTATTATTTTTTTTTTTTTTTTCATCGAGGCGGTTCTAACGATAACCCGCAACCTATGTTTTAGAGCAGAAACAACGTGGTTCTTAAGAGTACCTCAATACCTTTTTTTAGAGCAGAAACAAGAAAAAAAAAAAAAAAAGAAGAAGATTAATAGCCCTGCAATCCCCACTTTTCTATGTGAAGTCGTGTTTGTTACCGGTATTTCCATAATGAAGGCTGGTTCTGTTGATGTTTTATCTTGATAAGTCTATAGCACAATATTTCATTTATTCCTTGCCAGTCAGCCTTGTTCGCTTGCTACATGCCACTCCTGACGATTCAGGTAATCGTCTTCAACATATTAAACCAGGCAAGATCACGTTTCAGAAAAGATGAAGCCGTTTTAAGAACACAAAATTTCCTTTCCTCCGATATCCCGCTAACCAATATAAATCTGTCCTCCGACATCCCTGCATCATACCTCCGACATCCTGTTACCAATAAATATGACAACAACCCTAAAGAAATCTAAAAACTCTGCCGCTTTTGTAATTTTTTCACATCTGCTATTTCTTGTATAATTTATAGAAAGGTTCTAGATTATACAGACATACTTACTCAATGAAAAAGCTTTACAGGATAAAAGCTATAAACAATTGAAAATGGAATTTGGGTGAAAAACAATGAAATTTCCTTTTCAAACGTGATTTTGAATAAATAGGAGGATACTTTATATTGAAATGTTATTTTCATATATTAAACTATTCATCTGAGAAAATATAGGTTACGTTGCTTATCCTCCAGAAGGACTTTTTTGATCATTAAAAGAGAATAAGTACATATACCGTCGCTGGATGACATCATTTGTTTACCTCCGAAATCTCGCAACCTCCGATATCCCGATATCGGGTGTCCCTGGGTGGTGAAGACTAGGTAGGGTTATTTCAGCCTCTTGAGACATTGTGCGTTACTGCAGGAACTACATAGTTAAGACTACGTGAACTTAGTTCAGCCTCTGGAGACATTATACGTCAGTGACTATACTACTTAGCAAAGGCTACTTCAGCCTCTGCAGACACTGTACGTCACTGGAGGAACTACTTAGTAAACAATATGTAGATTTATTCCAGCCACTGGAGACAGTTTACGTCATTGAAGATACTACTTATTGAACAATATGTAGACTTACTTCAGCCTCTTGAAACATTAAACATCTATGAATATACTACTTAGTGAAGACTAAGTAGACTTACTTCCGTCTCTGAATATACTGTATGTCATTGAAGAAATTACTTAATAAAGACTATTTATTTTATTGCAAGCGGTGAAACCAATGTATATCCGATCTGAATAACAAGAGTATATCCGATCTGAATAACAAGCGGGGCATTATACGCCCGTAGCAGCTAATAAACTGGCTCCTGCATAATTCAGTGCTCCGGATATAAACTGTAAGTGGAATTACAAATAAATAAATAAATAAAAAAATAAAAAAAATCATTGGGGCATATCTCTGCTGATGTTTGGTGAACTGTAACCTAAGGGTCCAAGCTGGCCCTGAAATTAAGGGAGAAGTGACTTCTCCCTCCTGGGAAAATAGGGAGAAGTTTGCTGCTTCTAGGGAGAAGTGCTTTCTGACGGAGGACACACCACAGAAGCATGGCTATATTATAAGCTCATATGAGCTGATTTATTTTTCCTATACTTCAATATCGGACCAAACAATAACAAAACAAAATAAACAACCAAAAAAAAAAAAAAAAAAAAAATGCTGCAAGAAATTTTTTTGTAAACCTTTAACTTGTTTAATACTGATTTTATTTTTGTACTTCAAGGGAGCCAAATCAGAAGAGTATTAAAAAAAAAAAAAAAAATCGAAAAGAATTATGTATTTATAAAGATTTAATAATGACAATCTTTCCTTGTAAGTCTAATAAAAAGGTGTTAAAAAAATCAATATCTTGCCCATATGACCAAAACTTGAGTTATTTGCAAAAAAAAATATACCTATTATATAATAAAATTTGCACACTATTACCTCTAAACAATATGCTGCGAAAAGTTTACAAAAACTTTCAAAGGGGCATAAATCTGCAAATATTTGGTGCAATGTAACCTCGAAATAATATGTGCTGCTTCACATCATCGTGTTACTATTTATGAAGTTTCAGCTTGATCGGATGTAAACTGTAGGAGGATTTAATCGAAAACATAAAAAAAAAAATAAATAAAAAAAAAAAATAAATAAATAAATAAATAAAAAATAATAATAATAGAAATTTTCAAAGGGGTTTAACTCTGCTAATATTTGGTGGACAGTAACCTTGAAACAATATGCGCTGCTCCACAGCATGGTCTAACTAAAAAATCAAGTTTCAGCTTGATCGGATGTAAACTGTAGGAGGATTTAGCCGCAAAGGGAAAGTTTACTGAAATTTTCAAAGGGGCATAATCTGCTAATATTTGGTGGACTGTAACCTCGAAACAATATGCGCTGCTCCACATCATGGTCTAACTGTACATGAAATTTCAGCTTGATTGGATGTAAACTGAAGGAGGATTTAGCCAGAAACGAAAAATTAATAGAAATTTTATAACTCTGCTAATATTTGTTGGACTGTAACCTTGAAATAATATGCGCTGCTCCACATCATGGTCTAACTACAAATCAAGTTTCAGCTTGATCGGATGTAAACTGTAGGAGGAGTTAGCCGGAAACGAAGAGTCTACTGAAATTTTCAAAAGGGCATAAATCTGCTAATATTTGGTGGACTGTAACCTCGAAACAATATGCGCTGCTCCACATCATGGTCTAACTATATATGAAGTTTCAGCTTGATTGGATGTTAACCGGAAATGAAAAGTTTACAGAAATTTTCTAAGGGGCATAACTCTTGAAACGTTTGGTGGACTGTACCCTCAAAACAATATGCCCTGCGCCACATCATGGTCTAACAATATACCAAGTTTCAGCTTCATCGGATGTAAACTGTAGGAGGAGTTAGCCGAAAACGAAAAAAGTTTACGGACGGACGCCATACCCCGTAACATACGTCCCGTTTTCCAAATGGGCGTATAAAAATGATATTTTCACAAGTGAAAAATAACAAATCGATGTTGTTTTCACTACTTGTTTCAATTTACTTCGGTTGTCTTCAGTGTTTCCTTAACAGATGCCAATCCCACTTTTTTTTTTTTTTTGTTTTGTTTTTAATTGGTTTTTTTTTTTTTTTTTTGTTTTTTTTATTTGCTGAAACTTTTTAATGTTTGTCTCTCCAGCGCTTCGCAGTAAGCACGGAACATCGACGCCATAACGTTCATGTTTTGTTTGGTGGCATGTTACCACGTCAGAAACGCTTATTGGCGCTTAACAATAATGTACTCTTTTTCAGTGAACACCATAAAAATTTCCATCTGGTGTAATGTGAATCAATTAAATTTTCACTCGTGCTTCGCACTCGTGAAAATACTGTTTTCATTACACTAGATGAAAACATTTTGGTATTCATAGCAAGCAGTAAATGTCCTTTACGTAATTCACTTCAGCCTCTGCAGACACTATGATCACTGAAGAAACTTCTTAGTAAAGACTAACTTACTTCAGCCTCGGGAGACACTGTACGTCATTGAAGAACTACATACTTCACAAAGCAATGTACTTACTTCAGCCTCTGGAGACATTGTATGACCCTGAAGAAACTACCCTCATGACCATAAATAGTAGAACATTTAAATCGTTATTTTACAAATCTGCCCGGGTCAGCAGTCAGAGCTTACATTACATAAAAAGTAGTTTCGAGAAGTCGTGTAAAATCGTGTGAATGTGACAGTTTCAAATAGTTTGTCCAAGTGAAGCTGTCATTCTTATTCGACGTCTCGAAACTACTGAGCCGTCTGAGATAAAACTTTATATTTTTAAGCATCTCTCGGAAAACTGCTTTTCAAGATTTTGATTAAAAAAAACAAACTTCAGAAGTGTCATCCAAGATGGAGGTCAAGACCATATATGGAGCAAGAGCTCCGCCAAGCGGGGCATTATACGCCCGTGGCAAGTAATAAGATGTTGCACATAAACTGGCTCCTGCATAATTCAGTGCTCCGGATATAAACTCTAAGTGAATTACAAAAAAAAAATAAAATAAAAAAAAATTCATTGGGGCATATCTCTGCTGATATTTAGTGAACTGTAACCTAAGGGTCCAAGCTGGCCCAGAAATTAAGGGAGAAGTGACTTCTCCCTCCTTGGAAAATAGGGAGAAGTTTGCTGCTTCTAAGAAGTGCTTTCTGACGGAGGACACATCACAGAAGCATGGCTATATTATAAGCTCATATGAGCTGATTTATTTTTCCTATACTTCAATATCGGACCAAACAATAACAAAACAAAAATAAACAACCCCCCCCCCCCCCCCCCCCCCCGCCCACCCCCCAAAAAAAAACTGCCAAAAATTTTTTTTGTAAACCTTTAACTTGTTTAATACTGATTTTATTTTTGTTCTTCAAGGGAGCCAAGTCAGAAGAGTATTAAAAAAAAAAAATTCAAAAAGAATCATGTATTTATAAAGATTTAATAATGACAACCTTTCCTTGCAAGTCTAACAAAAGGTGTTAAAAACAAATCAATATCTTGACCATATGACCAAAACTTTAGTTATTTGCAAAAAATATACCTATTATATAATAAAATTTGCACACTATTACCTCTAAACAACATGCTGCGAAAAGTTTACAAAAAACTTTCAAAGGGGCATAAATCTGCAAATATTTGGTGCACTGTAACCTCGAAATAATATGTGCTGCTCCATATCATCGTGTAACTATTTATGAAGTTTCAGCTTGATCGGATGTAAACTGTAGGAGGATTTAGCCGAAAACAAAAAAATAAATATAAATTTTCAAAGGGGTTTAACTCTGCTAATACTTGGTGGACTGTAACCTTGAAATAATATGCGCTGCTCCACATCATGGTCTAACTACAAATCAAGTTTCAGCTTGATAGGATGAAAACTAGAAGGATTTAGCCGGAAACAAAAAGTTTACTGAAATTTTCAAAGGGGCATAACTCTGCTAATATTTGGTGGACTGTAACCTCGAAACAATATGCGCTGCTCCACATCATGGTCTAACTGCACATGAAGTGTCAGACTGATTGGATGTAAACTGTAGGAGAATTTAGCCAGAAGCTAAAAATTAATAGAAATTTTCAAGAAGGTATAACTCTGCTAATATTTGGTGGACTGTAACCTTGAAATAATATGCGCTGCTCCACATCATGGTCTAACTACAAATCAAGTTTCAGCTTGATCGGATGTAAACTGTAGGAGGAGTTAGCCGGAAACAAAAAGTCTACTGAAATTTTCAAAGGGGCATAACTCTGCTCATATTTGGTGGACTGTAACCTCGAAACAATATGCACTGCTCCACATCATGGTCTAACTGCACATGAAGTTTGAGCTTGATTGGATGTAAACTGTAGGAGGATTTAGCCAGAAACGAAAAATTAATAGAAATTTTCCAAAAGGTATGTATAACTCTGTTAATATTTGGTGGACTGTAACCTTGAAACAATATGCGCTGCTCCACATCATGATCTAACTACAAATCAAGTTTCAGCTTGGTCGGATGTAAACTGTAGGAGGAGTTAGCCGGAAACAAAAAGTCTACTAAAATTTTCAAAGGGGCAAAACTCTGCTCATATTTGGTGGACAGTAACCTCGAAACTATATGCACTGCTCCACATCATGGTCTAACTACATATGCAGTTTCAGCTTGATCGGATGTAAAATGTAGGAGTTAACCGGAAATGAAAAGTTTGCAGAAATTTTCTAAGGGGCAGAACTCTGCAAACATTTGGTGGACTGTAACCTCGAAACAATATGCGCTGTGCCACATCATGGTCTAACTAAATACCAAGTTTGAGCTTGATCGGATGTAAACTGTAGGAGTTAGCCGGAAACGATAGTCTACTGAAATTTTCAAAGGGGCGTAACTCTACTAATATTTGGTGGACTGTAACCTTGAAACAATATGCACTGTTCCACATCATGGTCTAAATATATATGACATTTCAGCTTGATCGGATGTAAAATGTAGGAGTTAACCGGAAATGAAAAGTTTGCAGAAATTTTCTAAGGGGCAGAACTCTGCAAATATTTGTTGGACTGTAACCTTGAAATAATATGCGCTGTGCCACATCATGGTCTAACTAAATACCAAGTTTAAGCTTGATCGGATGTAAACTGTAGGAGTTAGCCGGAAACGATAGTCTACTGAAATTTTCAAAGGGGCGTAACTCTACTAATATTTGGTGGACTGTAACCTTGAAACAATATGCACTGTTCCACATCATGGTCTAACTATATATGACGTTTCAGCTTGATCGGATGTAAAATGTAGGAGTTAACCGGAAATGAAAAGTTTACAGAAATCTTCTACGGGGCATAACTCTTCAAACATTTGGTGGACTGTAACTTTGAAACAATATGCGATGCTCCACATCATGGTCTTTGTTTGTGTTGAGGTTTTACGGCCCAGTCAACCCAATGGGGTCCTGTCGAGCACAGTCAGTTTACCTAACCACACGTTTACTGGGCAGGATTAGTCTTCTGAGCGGTTAACCGGTATTGTGTACATTCTTTTCGCCTGAAACTGACAACTGCTCTTCTTGAATCAGCGGAAGGGAGAGAATGACCTTAGAAAATATTTCATGATCAATCTCCACGAAAGAATGTTGCCGACCTCGGCGGGGGTTGAACCCACGACCTCCTGGTCTCCAGCCGGACGGCGCATCCAACTGAGCCACCGAGGCGGGCACATCATGGTCTAACTATATACCAAGTTTCAGCTTGATCGGATGTAAACTGTAGGAGGAGTTAGCCGGAAACGAAAAAGTTTACGGACGGATGGATGGACGCCATACCCCGTAACATAATACGTCCCGTTTTTCAAACGGGCGTATAAAAACCTTTAAGGGACGTCTTGCATGAAAACTATTGTGCCGATTTAGCTAAAATTTCTTGTGAAGCATGCTTGGGCAATATAATTCAACTTTGTGAATACTATTGAGAGCCTGTGTCTAAGATAGCCGCCTTGTCATGATATGGTAAAACCTTTAAACTACCTAACTGCTTAGGCAATTGAGTAGATGCAACAGATGAAGTGTCTCTAAAATAAGGGATTTAAATTTTGCAAGATAACAGAACTCGCATCTGATACGGTCTCTATATGACATAGGAAGATTTAACATTTAAGTGAGTGTTTTGTTTCGACACAGCAAAACCAACTGAGCTGATACTGTATATGAAGTATCTTTGGGACAAACTGTTATGTTTGAGAAACATACTGATGACCCCTGCATCCAAGATGGCCGCCATTACCATAAATGTTTAAACCTTTAACCCTTTCGGCCTGCCAGACCTAAATCAACACCTGTACAAACAGTGTAGATCCAGATGAGAGGACTAGTAACGAGGCGTCTCATCAGGACCTACACAGTTTGCCATTCTTGCTTTGATTGTAAACTAAAACTGCCATTTGCATCAGTGGACAAGTCCAAACTGAAGAATGGTATACTAAGGGATGAAAGTATTAAACCTTTAAACCATTGTAGACTGAATAGACTCTCCAACACTAAATATACTGGAAGAGTCCAATTTCAAGTTTCGGTATGTCTGGTTATGAGATTTATATATTCCTAGAGAAAAATGGCTGCACTATTTGCAAACAGTGGAGACCATGATCAGATGCCGCGTTATGTTACAACATAACAGTCTACTTTTTAAGAGCATAAAAAAAACTAAAGATTTATTTTGAAAATAAAATATAAGTAACAGTGAGAAAAAAAGTCTTAATTCTAATTTAAAATCATTTAGGTTAACCCTTGTCCTACTGAACCTGGATATACCCCGTCTTTGCAAACAGTGTAGATCCAGATCAGTTGGCTTCTGAAGAAGCCAACTAATCTGGCTCTACACTCTTTTTTCATTATGTGAATTTATATCAACAACCTGGCTCAAGTAATCTGACTGGGTGAAAACAGGAAGTGGGCATGGCATTTATTCAGCATGACAACGGTTAAATGTTGATGCCCTAACTACTTTAGATGTTACAAACTCACAGGTGTTTCACTTTCTTTCCAAACGGACTTACCCAGACTACAGATCTGATATTTTCAGTAAAGTTGATTAGAATAAAAGTTCACTTATTCAAAGATTTAAGAAAACAATTTATGCTCTCAAAGAGGCCCTGATGAATATGCATACCAGTACTCATTGCGAATGTTAAATATACCCAAAACGTTTTTAAACTTTAAAATTATAATCACTATTTGACTATTAGCATAATTGTTTACCTTGACCGAACTTGGTTTCGAAACAACATGTGCTGTTCCACATCATAGTGTAACCATTTACAAAGTTTCAGCTTGATGAGATATAAACTGTAAGAGTTAGCCAGAAACAAACAGCTTTCAGAAGTTTTCACAACAGTATATCTCTGCTAATATTTGGTGCACTGTAACCTTGAAATGATATGCACTGCTCCACATCAAAGTGTAACTATTTACAAAATTTCAGCTTGATCAGACGTAAACAATTGCAGTTAACCAGAACCGAAAAATTTACAGAAATTTTGAAAGGTACATAACTCTGTTAATATTTGGTGCACTGTAACCTCGAAATAATATGCGCTGCTACTCAACATGATCTATATAAAGTTTTAGCTTGATCTGACACAAACTGTATGAGTCAGCTTGTAAAGTTTACATAAATTTTCAAAGGGGCATAACTCTGTCAATATTTGGTGGAATGTAACCTCTAAACAAGAGGCCCACGGGCCACGATTCGCTCACCTGAGTGACATAGCCACTGCAGACATGCAGATGTTATGCAACATTTTTCCAATCCTATCATCGCAATTAATGAAAATATCATCATTTGAACAGTTCCTAGTTTTGAAGAAGAATATATGAGCCTGACAGTCAATGGAGCATGATCATTTGAATAAACTATCAATCACATTTCAACAGAAGGATCAATGCGAAATTTGGTGGAAATTGGCTAAGTGGTTTCTGAAGAATCGTGATTTTATACATGTAAACAGCACAGTGGCAGGGAAATATTATAAATATAATCCAGATGATGGCCATCTTAGATTTCCAATCAGAACAATTTTAACTACTGTTGATCTACAAGTCACTTCGATACTTTCAAGATAAATGTATAGGGCCCACACAAATAGGGAAGCAAATTTGACCTTGGAGGCAAAAAGGTCAAATGTCAACACAGAACCATCATTTGAGCAATTTTGGTAGACCTCCTGTCCCCCGTAATTTGTGCAAAGATTAGGACCCAGGGCATATTTGGTTATGGAGAAGAAGATTTTTAAAGGTTTTTACCATATATGGGCATGGCAGCCATTTTGATCAATGGACCATACCCATTTTAGCAATCTTTCATTCTCCTGCCCATGGAGGCTCTGCATGAAATTTGAGCAACACTGGCCCGGAGGCTTCAGAGGAAAAGCCATTTGAAATTATCAACATTTTTTCCATACAAATGTATGGGGCCCATACAAATGCATACAGAAGCAAACTTGACCTCGCCGTAAAAAGGTTAAATGTCAATGTATGACAATTATTTTAGCAACTTTGGTAGACCGCCCGTTCTAGATGATATATGCAAAGATTCAGCCACAAGCCATCCTCGGTTTTGGAGAATAAGATTTTTAAATGTTTTTTCCCATGCAAATGCATAAGGAAGCAAACTTGACCTTGCCGTAAAAGGTCAAATGTCAATGTATGACCATTATTTTAGCAACTTTGGTAGACCCCCTGTCCCCGATGATTTATGCAAACATTCAGCCCCAAAGCATCCTCGGTTCTAAAGAAGAAGATTTATAAAGGTTTTTACCATATATGGGCATGGCGCCCATCTTGGTCAACGAACCGTGACCATTTTAGCAATCTTTTGTTCCCCCTACCTAAGGAGGCTCCATATGAAATTTGAGCAAAATTGGCCCAGAGGCTCCAGAGGAGAAGTTGTTTCAAATTCTGAACATTTTTCCCATACAAATGCATAAGGAAGCAAAATTGACCTTAACGTAAAAAGGTCAAATGTCAATGTACGATCATTTTTTTGCAATTTTGGTAGCTCTCTTGTTCCCGAAGATATATGCAAAGATTCAGCCAAAAGGCATGCTTGGTTTTGGAGAAGAAGATTTTTAAAGGTTTTTCCCATTCAAATGCACAGGGAAGCAAACTTGACCTTGCCGTAAAAAGGTCAAACGTCAACGTACGACAATTCTTTTAGCAATGTTGGTAGACCTCCAGTCCCCAATGATTCCTGCAAGGCATTCTCGGTACTGGAGGAGAAGATTTTTAAAGGTTTTTACCATATATGGGCGTGGCGGCCATCTTGGTCAACGGACCGTGACCATTTTAGCAATTTTCTTTCCCCCCACCCCTTAGGAGGCTCCATATGAAATTTGAGCAAATTGGCCCAGAGGCTCCAGAGGAGAAGTTGTTTGAAATTCTGAATATTTTTCCCATACAAATGCATAAGGAAGCAAAATTGACCTTACCGTAAAAAGGTCAAATGTCAATGTACGACCATTATTTTAGCAATTTTGGTAGCTCTCCTGTTCCCGAAGATCAGAGTTCTCACTAGATTTTTGAAAGCAGGAGTTTAAGAATCCATCTCTGAGAAAAGTTGGAGTTAAAATTGAAAAATAGGAGTTTGATCTAGAAAACTTGGAGTTTTCAGCTAAATAGGAAAACTTAATATTTAAGGACATTGTCTGGACAACTTCATTTTTCAACATAGTTAACCTTGACCACTGAGTGTCTGGTAAGGATCTTAAAGCTTTTGGGGCTTAGGAAATAGTGACAGGACTTCCATTAACTTCCAGACTCAGGAAGTCCCAGACTTCCTACCCCTCAAATTTGGAAGTCCCACAAGATTGATTGTGTTGGGGTTTAACGACACGACAACCCTTGAGGGTCATTTTGTGTCGTCTCCCAGAGAAAGGGAGAAAAGAGATAGAAGAGAGAGTAGAGGAGATGAAAGAGAGGGACAGGGAAGAAAGAGGAACAGGAAAGAAAGTGAAGAAACAAAAGAAATAAAAACATTCCCCCTCTACCCTTACCCACTACAAGGATAGCAGGCCTTGCCCAACTGTAAGCCAATATCAGTTGGACGCCCCAGTGATGTAAGATACACAGCACCTTCGCACCACCCGACCACCCCCAAGTCCCACAGGAAAATCTAGAGAGTCCCACTTTTTTTCCCTGCTGCGGCGGTCTGCCCTTTCTTTAGCAGAACAGAGGTTCTTAATTCAGTGTCACACAGAATCATCATGATATACATTTCTCTTAGATGTGTTTTAAACATAGCCTTATCGCTTATTAAAATTCGATCGCATCTTTTTGGAAAGCCTGTACTTGTATGTCGGACATTAGAGAAAGCATCAACATTGGTCCAACTTCGCGTTCGTTTCAAAGCCCAGAGAAAGAAAAAAAGAAAAGAAAATACATGAGAGAAAACACCCAAAACATGTTTTCTTAAAAACAAACTATGCTGAAATTATTTTGCAGAAATGTATTTGCTCGGATTGAAGCTGATCAACAGGAGCGAGCGAGTTGCTTACTTCACAAAAATTGCGGGAAAACGGCACCGACTCATGCAACAACAAACAAATAAAAGGCAGCTCTCGATGAGTTACCAACAGCAATACGTTCGTTCGCGGAGAATAGCAAGCAAAACCATCGCAGTTCGCCTATATTTAGACTTACTTTGCGTCTTTTCCGCGCTGGTAAACAGCGCAGCCGGAACAAGGCTACGAATTTAGAAATGGGTTTTCCGAAAAATTTGACAAAAATATGTTTTCTTCTCATTTGAAAAATTTTTTTTGTTGTCATGACAAACATAAGCTTCTAAATTCGAATAGATTTAAATTTGCGTTCTGTGCATAATTGTTATTTATTTATTTAATTTCACTCGGTAACTCCCGGAAGTGTTGAGGTGTTTTCAGACGACATACGTTCTTAGCAAAATAATAATTTAAGATTTTAAGACGTGAATATTTAAAAATAATAATGACTTCATATAATTTCACCGAATATTTTCGGGTGTCGCAGAAGAAAGTTTAATTATACAAACATCAATTAATCAACTCAGCACGCGTGACAAATACACACAGTGATCACGCAGCCATCAAAAGGGTGCCGCGACGCTTGACACAGATGTCAATAAAACTCCCGCAAGCGGAAAGTGGGGCGTCCTTAAAGCTCAGTCAACACAGGTAGCGAATTTCCAATAAGTAGGCGGGGCAAACATCATACAACTCGTTAAAAGTGGGCGGGCTTTTTGACATTTTTTGGACATCTCGGGTATCGATTTCGACGGACAAAAGAATTTTGGAAGTCCGCGGTACGTCTTTGAAGTTCAGTTTGGACGTCCGGTGGCAATAGAGCGTAAATGAGAATCCTCGGAAGGAAATTTTACGCGTACAAAAGAAAAAACAGGCGTAAAAATACGCCGGATTCGGCGTTTCCGAGAACTCTGGAAGATATATGCAAAGATTCAGCCATAAGGCATGCTCGGTTTTGGAGAAGAAGATTTTTAAAGGTTTTTCCCATTCAAATGCATAGGGAAGCAAACTTGACCTTGCTGTAAAAAGGTCAAACGTCAACGTACGACAATTCTTTTAGCAATTTTGGTAGACCTCCCGTCCCCGATGATTCCAGCAAAGGTTCAGCCCCAAGGCATTCTCGGTTCTGGAGGAGAAGATTTTTAACGGTTTTTACCATATATGGGCGTGGCGGCCATCTTGGTCAACGGACCGCGACCATTTTAGCAATTTTTCGTTCCCAAACCCTAAGGAGGCTCCATATGAAATTTGAGCAAAAATTGGCTCAGCGGTTTCAGAGAAGTCGTTTGAAAATGTTAACGGACGGACGCACAGACGGACGGACAAACGGACGATGGACGAAAAGTGATCACAATAGCTCATCCTGAGCAGAGCTCAGGTGAGCTAAAAATATGTGCTGCTCCGACATCATGGTCTAGCTATAACGAAGTTTTAGCTTTATCAAACAAACAGAATCCAAAGTTTCAAGGTTCTATAGCTCAAAAACTTTTCTTGCTGATAAGATTCCATTATGTTGTTAGAAAAGGCGCATTACTATGGAACTACATGTCCGACAAAAAAACAAAAATAAATATGGGTCCACTGATTTTCAATTCCTATTCCACACATAAAATTTCAAGTGCCTACCTATATGCAAAGTGTCAAACGAACAAATCGTATGGACAGATGAATGAACAACCCAAAAGCAGTATGCCCCTCCAACTTTAAGAAGTCGGAGGCACCAAAAAATCTTCCAGTATCAGTACTTAAAATCAAGAAAGGAAATTCTGGGAGGACAATTTCTTAAAACTGAGCCACAACATCTGATAAGAGGGCCATGGTGGCCCTGTATCGCACACCTGAATCAAATTATACATAGCATTGCTAACAGAGATGCCATTCTAAAGGTCACGGTGACCTTGACCATCACCTCTGCCCTCAGGGTCATCTTCTGGTCATAAGAAACATCCCTGATATGTTTGACTGTCCTAGCCCCAAGAAACACCCCTGCTATGTTTGACTGTCCTAGCCTCAAGCATTGCTGAGCTGTAAGCTTGTTTTGTTTTAGAGGTCACTGTGACCTTGACCTTTGCCTTCTGTGTCATCTACTGGTGAGGACCACACCGTCTAAGTTTGAGGGTCTTAGCCCCAAGCATTCCCAAGTTATCAAGCATTTTAGTACTAAAGGTCATGGTGACCATGACCAAGATCTTAGCCCTCAAGTTTCATCAACTGGTGAGGACCAACATCCCTTCTAAGTTTGAGGGTCCTAGTCCCAAGCATTGCCAAGTTTACTAGCTTTTTAGTACTAAAGGTCTTGGTGAGGACCAACATCTCTACTAAGTTTGAGGGTCCTAACCATAAGAATTGCAGAATTGTAAACTTTTGTACTTAAGGTCATGGTGACCTTGACCTTTGACTTTCAGATCATCTACTCTTCAGGTCCATCCTCCCTATTTAGATTGATAGTCCTAGGCCAAATCATTGCTAATGGTTTTTTGCTCTATGGAAACCACTTCCTCCCCCCCCACCCCCCACCTCTGGCCGGGGCCTTTTTTTCACCCCAGGGGCATAATTTGAACACTTGTCAGCGGACCTCTAGGCAATACTACATACCAAATATCAAAGCCCTTGGCTTGCACTTTCAGAAAATGAGTTTTATTTTTTTTCTTTTATAAATCTGTAAAAAATGTCGGTCCCTGGGCAGGGCCATTTTTGGCCCTAGGGCTATAATATGAACAATCTTGGCAGAGATCTCATTAGGTGAAGCTATGTACCAAATATCAAAGGCCCTGGCCTTCTGGTTTCAGATAAGAATATTTTTTTAAGGTTTTCCCTATATAAGTATGTTAAATGTGTCGGCCCGGGACAGGGCCATTTTTGGCCCCAGGGCAATAACTTAAACAATCTTGGTTATGGTCCACTAAGTGAAGCTATGTATCGAATATCAAAGGCCTTGGCCTTCTGCTTTCAGACAACAAGATTTTTAAAGTTTTTCCCTGTATGGGTCTATGAAAAACTAGTGACCCCCTGAGCGGGGCCATTTTTTACCCCAGGGCTATAATTCTAACAACTTTGGTAGGAAAGCTACATACCAAATATCAAAGATGTGGGCCTTCTGGTTTCAGACAAGAAGATTTTTTAAGTTTTCAGTAATAAATCTATTTTTTCCTCCTGTGACCTAGATGTGCAATGGACCGGAATCATCTGAACAACTATGAAAGAGGACCAACCAAGGATCAATCCTGAGATTGGTTAAAATCCAAACAGTGGTCTAGGAGATGTTGTTTTAAGAAATCGTTTACGAATGCATGGACTGATGCATGCACGGACAGATGGACGAACGCACACACAACAGACAAAATATGATCGCAAAAGCTCACCATGTCACTGTATGACAGGTGAGCTAAAAACCTACCCTGGACATGTGCGCTCAGCAAAGATTTATATCAGCCAGCGCATCTGCGCAGTCTGATCAGAATCTTAATCGGGCCCATTTTGGATAGCCATGGATTCAAAGTTTTCTTCACACCAATAATGCAAAATCTGATCAGACTGTGCAGATTCGCAGACTTTTTGAGTCTTCTTTGGGCACACATGTCCAAAAGTACCATTTCTCAGGTTGCGCCTTGACTGTCCTTTTTATCCTTTGAAAAACATCATGGGTACTTATCAGGACTGTCACATACCATTATGTGTTCTACGTAAGCAGCGGGTGTGTTCCATGCACCTCATACACATTTGAGCCATAATGGTCTCATTTTATATGCGGTTTAATAGATAGAAGTATAACTGATTTGATAGAAGACTTGGTCACAGTTATGTTAAGGAGATAAACTATTACAGGCGAACATTGGAAGTACATACATGTATTTATCACTTTACAGTATGTTAAGCTAATACACCACAACCTCTTTCTACACTATTGTTGGAGTGTTAGTTAAACAACCATGTTATATCCAAACAAAAATGTATAGATTATATTGAAAAATGACCAGGTCATTTTTCAATATAGTCTATACACTTTGAGATTAATCTTTGAACCATGTTATATCCAAGACTGTTATAATGAACCGTGTTATAGAGGTTGTAGTGTATTGAAATGAAACATACCATATTCACCCTAATTACCGCACCATCAAGCAATACCGTAGTTGTCAAATTAAAGCCAGTGTACTTTTTGTCTACTTCTTAATACAAGAGGACCATGATGGTCCTATATCACCCACCTGAGCAAACAGATTTGCATATTTAATGTTTCAGCCAAGTTCACTGCTCTAGGATTTTTGTATAAATTTTATAGCATCAACCCCCAATTCCCCCTCAGTCCAACTGTTTCTTACGAGAAGATTTTTAAAGTTTTCTATATAGATATATAGGGAAAATAAGCCCCGCCCCCTAGCAGCCACGTTTTTTGACGAATCATGACGGCTTGAACAATATTTGTAGAGGGTCACCAAAGAAACATTCCTGCCAAGATGTATTGAAATCAGTCCATTGGTTTCTGAAAAGAAGATTTTTAAACTTTTATATATAGATACATAGGGAAAATAAGCCCCACCCCCGGCAGCCATGTTTTTTGACGAATCATGATTACTTGAACAATCTTAGTAGATGGTCACCAAGGAAACATTTCTGCAAAGTTATAATGAAATCGGTCCAGTGGTTTCTGACAAGAAGAGTTTTAAAGTTTTCTATAGAGATATATAAGGAAAATAAGCCCCGCCCCCTGGCGGCCATGTTTTTTAATGAATCATTATGGCTTGAACAATCTTGATAGAGGGTTACATAAGAAACATTCCTGCAATGCTATATTGAAATCGGTCCAGTGGTTTCTGAAAAGAAGATCATTAATATTTTCTGTATAGATATATAGGGAAAATAAGCCCCGCCCCCTAGCGGCCATGTTTTTTGACAAATCATAACGGCTTGAACAATCTTGGTAAAGGGTCACCAAGGAAACATTTCTGCGAAGTTATATTGAAATCAGTCCTGTGGTTTCTGACGACAAGATTTTTTCAAGTTTTCTATATAGATATATAGGGAAAATAAGCCCCCCCACCCCCCACCCCCAGCGGCCATGTTTTTTGACAAATCATGACGGCTTGAACAATCTTTATAGAGGGTCACTAAGGAAACATTTCTGCCAAGTTATATTGAAATCGGTCCAGTCGTTTATGATAAGAAGATTTTTAAAGTTTTCTATACAAATATATAGGGAAAATAAACCCTGCCCCCTAGCGGCCATGTTTTTTGACGAATCATGGCGGCTTGAACAGTCTTGGTGGAGGATCACCGAAGAAACATTTCTGGAAAAAATATATTGAAATCGGTCCAGTGGTTTCTGACAAGAAGATTTTTAAAGTTTTCTATATAGATATATAAGAAAAATAAGCCCCGCCACCTGGCGGCCATGTTTTTTGACGAATCCAAACGGCTTGAACAATCTTGGTAGATGATCACCTAAGGAACATTTCTGCAAAATTATATTGAAATCGATCCAGTGGTTCCTGACAAGAAGATTTTTAAAGTTTTCTATATAGATACATAGGGAAAATAAGCCCTGCCCCCTGGCGGCCATGTTTTTTGACGAATCCAAATGGCTTGAACAATCTTAGTAGAGGATCACCAAAGGAACATTTCTGAAAAAATTATATTGAAATAGGTCCAGTGATTTCTGACAAGAAGATTTTTAAAGTTTTCTATATAGATATATAGGGAAAATAAGCCCCGCCTCCTAGCGGCCATGTTTTTTGATGAATCCAAATGGCTTGAACAATCTTCATAGAGGATCACCAAAGGAACATTTCTGCAAAATTATATGGAAATCAGTCCAGTGGTTTCTGACAAGAAGATTTTTAAAGTTTTCTATATAGATATATAGGGAAAATAAGCCCCGCCCCCTGGCGGCCATGTTTTTTGAGGAATTCAAATGGCGAACAATCTTGGTAGAGGATCACCAAAGGAACATTTTCTGTAAAATTATATTGAAATCAGTCCAGTGGTTTCTGACAAGAATATTTTTAAAGCTGCCTATATCGATATATGGGGAAAATAAGCCCTGCCCCCTGGCGGCCATGTTTTTTGACGAATCCAAATGGTTTGAACAATCTTGGTAGAGGATCACCGAAGGAACATTTCTGCAAAATTATATTGAAATTGGTTCAGTGGTTTCTGACAAGAAGATTTTAAAAGCTTTCTATATAGATATATAGGGAAAATAAGCCCCGCCCTTTGGCGGCCATGGTTTTTGACAAGTCGGAATGGCTTGAACAATCTTGGTAGAGGATCACCAAAGGAACATTTCTGTAAAATTATATTGAAATCGGTCCAGTGGTTTCTGACAAGAAGATTTTTTAAGTTTTTAGTTGAAAAATCTATTTTTATCTCCTGTGACCTAGATATGCAATGGACCGGAACCATTTGACAACTTGGAAAGATGACCAACCAAGGATCATTCCTGTGAAGTTTGGTCAAAATCCAATCAGTGGTTTAGGAGGAGATGTTGTTTAAAGATTGTGCACGGACGGACGGACGACGGACGGTGAGTGATCACAAAAGCTCACCTTGAGCCTTCAGCTCAGGTGAGCTAAAAAGGCGTATGTTGTGGTTACCCATTTTAATTGCACTGAAAAGTTGATGCAATATAAATGAGTACCACATACCCTTTTATAAAGAAAATCACAAAAATAAAACATAATCAAATAAATCCTTCAGGATTTTTTTTTTTAAAGTGTACCTTTAGTAGGTAGATGCACATTTTAGTACATCAGGTTTTCCAATACGAAAAAAAACTAAATACAGGGTGCAGTAATTAGGTCAATTACGGTAGTTTCCGTAGCCAGAAAATTGCTGATAAAGCCAGACAATCAATATGTGACAGAAATAAATAAATAAAAAAAAATACAGTACATTACAATGTCGTTCAATACAATTTATGTATATATTGCTAATCAAAGTGCAATCATACAAAACAATACAGGTTGGCTCCATCTGACTGTCACATGTATATGGATCAGCATTAGTGTTGAGAATCAGCCAGAATTTCGTAGTCCATCATCAGTTTTGTAAAACCGACTTATCATCCATTAATAATTAACCCTTAAAACGGCAAGAAAATCTGCATCTGAAAATGTCATCTGTTTATGTCGTCTGCTGAATATTCTTTTCAAACCTATTTTTGCATACAGGCAAACAGTATGGACCCAGATCTGACTGCTCCTAGAGGAGCAGTCTGATCTGAGTCCACACTGTTTGCAAAAATGACTTGAAATCACAAGCCGATGACAAGGCAGACGACAATTGTTGTGATTGGCAGTTTAAGGGTTAAATCAACTTACAAGTACAAAATAGATTCACAATTAATTTAGCCCTCTTCCAGATACTTATTCATTGCTCTGCATGAAAACATATCAATGAAAATGTACATGTTGTGCGTACTCATTAGAAATGCATCTGTGAGGTGCTTCTAATGAATACCCACAACATGTTTTCAAGGAGAAATAAGAAAAATATCAGTACTTTGAGCTCACTGTTTAAGGCTATTTTATCTTTTTTTTTCTTTTACTTTATTTGACAAATCTATAATGACCCAAACAGACAGAGCTTCTGAATTACCTCTTTATAACTTGCCTATTAAAATAAAATGCAAGAAAAATTTGTATCTAAAAACAGAATTGTCCGATTAGTTGACTATAAAAAAATCTTTCCGATCATCAGTCACAAGAAATAAAAAGTGACATAATCATCAGTTGCAACACTACATAGCATAAAAAAAACTATCTATATTTTATAAAAATCCTATCCTCTGGAATGTCCTTCTCTCTGATTTAGTTGATCAGTTAGGGGTTTCTGACTAGTGAGGGAGATGATATATGTAGAAAAAAAGTCAAGGAGTATTTTACCTCTGTTAGATTAGAAAAGTAAAACTCATAGCATGGTGCCAGGCTAACAGCAATACAGTATATTACAATGAAGTTTATACTGTCAATCAAAGTGCAAAAAGCTGTATAATCAAGAAAAAGATAAAACAACTACATTTTTTTTAAATTAAAGCATGAAACTATTATTCCTTGCCACTATTGTGTGGTGTGCAGATAGCTCTGTCAAAAATTTACAAAATTTGCCCATCACCCACATGAACTTAATGTTTTCTGAATTTCTACTGAACTTGACTGAATTTGTCTGAACCGATTCTGAATCTGGGCTAAACACTTAATTGGTGGTTGAATCCAGCTGAACACAACATCCCTTTTCTGAATTTATCTGAATGTGTGCTGAAACATGACTGTATCTTGGCTGAATATTTCAGACCTGTAGATATTCAGAAAAAGATTCAGAATACCAAATTTGGCTGAGCATTTCTGAACTTTGTTTGTTTGAGGTTTTATGACCCAGTCAACCCAATGGGGTCATGTCGAGCGTGGTCAGTTTACCTAACCACACTTTTACTGGGCAGGCTTAGTCCTCTAAGCGGTTAACCAGTAGTGTGCACATTCTTTCGCTAGAAACTGCAAATGCCCTTCTTAAATCAGCAGGAGAGAATGACCATAGAAAATCGGTGATTTGTTTTCAGTTTGGTTCTGTTGAGTTCTAGGGACTCACATAGATGAAATTCATAGAGTCCCATGATGAAATCAGGAGTCCTTTAAACATATTTTAGAGCAATTTTCTACTACATTTTCTGAGTCCATGGACTCACATACATGTATATAAAAGTTGCGAGTCCCAGAGAGAAATGAGTATATAAAGCAGGACTCGCAGGTAAAAAAAATCAAGTTGGAAAATATTTCATGAAAGAATGTTGCCTGCCCGGTCAAACCACCACCCTGATCACCAGCCGGAGGCACATCCAACTGAGCCACCGAGACCAGCTGAGCCAGCGCATGACGAAACCTACAATAAGACTACAAGAGACCAGCAAAGACTCAGATCAGGATGCACATCCCTGCAGTCTGATCAGTCTTCACTGAGTGCATGTGCCTTCTACAGCCTCCAGGTTATCCAAAGAGAAAAAAAACCCATGTCATACATACTGGGTGGATGGACAGGCTGATCTGAGTTTTTGCTTATTGTGGCTAAGGTTGTCATGCACTGGCTCATGTTAACCATTGTCCTGCTGAATAAATTAAGATGCCACGCCCACTTCTAATTTTCAGCCAATCAGATTACTTGATCCAGAATGTTGCTATAATTTCACATACTTAATGGCAACAGTGCAGATCTAGATCAGTTGGCTTCTTCAGATCTACACTGTTTGCAAAGGCAGGGTATATCCTGGTTCAGCAGGACAAGGGTTAACATATTTGAGAACCCACATGTTACTTTAGAAAATCTCGTAAGTCAACTACAAAATGGTGGCCTTAATTATCCAGTGCTCCAGCTAGGATTTTAGGGCAGAGGGGTGCTGAGTAGGGCACTTTCTGCATAATCACACAAGAATGAGGCACCATGTGACGAATTATGATATGCTAAATATTATGACATGTTACAAAATATAATCCCATTCCACAATAACAGGCTTTCATGTGCCCTCCATTGAAAAAGTAGGGATAAAGTAGGGCTCAAAATTTTGAAAAAGTAGGGCAAAAGTAGGAATTTCTATCATGAAAAGTAGGGATGTTATGAGTGTTTTCAGACTTAGAAAAAGATAAAATTAGCAAACAAAGTTTTCTCTGAACAATAACACAGCACTACCACGGAAAGGAAATACCAAAATAAATGTTCCAAAAAAGGAAATTTTACAACTGAAGTAAAAATATTTTATAAACTTTTGCAATGTGGCTGCTCAGATTAAGTTGATCTGATTTTTACTGACTATGAGCGAGCCAAGTGAGTGAGGAAAAAAAATAATTTTTGGTCAGTTCAAACATTTTTGGATTAAAAAGTAGGGATAGTAGGGCATTTTCAGAAAAAAAGTAGGGAAAAGCAGGAGCACAAAATAAAAGCAGGGAAAAGAAGGAATAGTAGGAAAAGTAGAAAGCCTGCAATAAATGCCCTAGACTAGAATACACACTAAACTGACCTTTACACATTGATATCTTTTTTGATTTTTGTCTGATTTCCATGAAATTTTCAGCAAAATGTAGAGTTTTATGTCTGGTGTTGAAATATATTGGCACAGGGCAGCTTCAGAAAAGGCAGGAGAGGGCAAGAGTGGCCCACCCTTGTATATTGGTCTAGCTGGAGCACTGTTATCAAACAAGAAGGTGTCTTCTAGCATATATGCTATATCCCCATTTAGATCATCCTGCACATCTGCACGATCTCGTCATATGTCACTGCCTTACTACGACAGGGTTTTCAGTAATTTTATGAGGGGGCCGAAGCAGAATTTGAGAGGGCCAAAATGGCTACTGCCTACATTACCGTAATTACCGTTTGTATTCAGACTGAAAGGTCGGACTTAACAGTGTAGACCCAGATGAGACTGCAGAATGTGGCTTATCAGGGTATATACTGTTTGCCAAATCATCCAGCGATTTTTAGACAACTGTACTTGTTCAAAATTTAGAACAAGTATGACAAGAAGGTGTCCGAATAGGGTAAATACGGTACTGTATATAAATGCAATAAAAAAGGATTTGAGGTGCCAGAAAAATCTTTTGAGTCATTTTGACCTCCAGCCACTTCTACATGAAAACCCCTCGATAGTATCCGGGGATTCTCTAAGTAGACAGAGAAAGTCCTGATCAGACTATACAGAGACATACATTGCAGGGATTTTCCTAGGCCAAATTTGGGGCCGATCATCGGCCCCTTTCCCAATCAAAAAAAGGGTGAATTTTCCCAATTTTCAGCTACAAAAATAAAAAAAAAATGGATAAGAATCCCAGTTTTTTGCTTGCAAAAACGTGTGATAAAAACCGTCACGCGGGAAGCCTTCCTTTCCTTGCAGGAAGCAATCCTTTCAAAATGAAATTCATCAACATTTCGCTTTCACTGCGCATTTTGCCTGCGCAACTTTCACTTTGTGTGCCTCGTTCTAAGTTACTCATAGGCACGTGCTGCGCATGTGCTGTCTTTGGAGTCTGTGCAGATGACGATTTTTTGAGAAATGAAAGCACGTGGGTCCTATTTTTAGATGTGTTGCCCATTTTAGCGAGCGCTCAGTTGCAAAACTGTAAACAAGTCGCCTTCCGATTGTATTTCATCCAATCAGAAAAGCCGACAGTGAACTTCCGACTGGAATCGGATTTCCCACTTTCTGTTTTAAAATGTCTAGAACGGTCAATATTACCTGGAAAAAAAAAACTTTCAAAAAAGCCACCTACAGGGTGCACTAAGCTTAAAAAGTTTGTGTCCGGGGAAACAGGTTGTTGATCGTCAACTCTTGCCACCAAAGATAATCAAATCTTCCTGATCTGATCTAGGCCTACTGCTATGTGTGTGACTCCAGTGAAAGTGAGTTTTATTCATCGGATTTCATAATGATATAATAAAGACTAGCCTAGTTTACAGATCTCTGTTATTACAGAAACTTTTGGGTTTTTTTTTTCCTCAGATTGTCTAAACTACTGAAATATTTAAATCCATGAAATATTTGATTTTCACAAGTTTTAAGTTCTTTGATCAATTTTGCATTCAAACATTATTAATTATGCATGTTTCTTTAAATAATTTCTTTCAACCAAGCTTTCACAATTTTGTGGATCAATGCACTATTTTTTCCCAATATTGCTGATCCGCGCGCTATTTTTCCAAGGTTGGGCGGCAAATTCCACCCCTGGTATTTACCAGTGGCAATTGCCGGTATTTACCGGTCTGGAAAATACTCCTCAAGTGGCAAATACTGGCAAATACCAGCAAATTGAAATTTTTTTGGCCTTAAAAAACTGCAGAAGTCTTTAAACAAGTTGCATTGAAATAGTATAAGCAAACTAGATAAGAATGTTAAAATCATTAATTATATAAGGTTACCACCCTGAAGAATAGAAGAAATCTCAATATAAACATGTAACACTGCCAAAAAGTGAATCTAAGACAAAAATTTTGAAATTATTTAAGCAACAAATGGTCTTTAATTAAAAAAAAAATCATGTAGGCCTTTATCTCAATAGTAGAAATTCACCTGTGCACCTGGCCACTGACATTTACCATAATGACCCCAAGTTTTTGTGCTGGCAGACCATGTCAAAAAGAGCAGACCAAGATCATACTGAACAGTCTGATCAGGATCTTAAATGTTTGCCAGGCCATCTGCATCTTTTAAACACACTTCTGTATGGTAAAAGTATGTTTTGCAAAGTTTAGGATATTTACATCACTTTACTATATTCAAAATTTTTAGGAGTTTTAGTGTACATGTAATTAGCAAGACTACCTGTATGGTCTAATTACTAAAACAACAAATCCCAGGACAATTGTTTGTTCAAGAGGGTACTTGATAGCCAGGGGCAAGATGTCATAAATGAATGCATATAGACAATAAGTCTAGGTGAAAGTAAAAAGGTGTTATTGAAAATATTGAAGAAAAAAATAAAAAAAAAAAAAAGATAAAAAAGTTAAAAAAAAAAAAATAAAAATGAAAAGATACAAAAAAAAATTAAAAAAGAAAAAAAAAAGATTAAAAAACAAAAAACAAAAGAAAAAAAAGAATGAAAAGAAAGAAAAAGTAAAAATAAAAACCTGTAGTGGTAGCCACAAGCCACCTGATGAGTACTTTGGCAGGTATGAAACAGGCTTTTTTTTCTCTAGATTTCACTTAACTGAATTTAATATTAAAGTAAACTTAAACCAGAGTTAAACTGCAATCAGTATAATGTAAATACTAAGTCAACTATGTAGCCCCTATTACAGACATTGTCCATAGGTTAATACTGAGGGTAGGGTTTTGTCTTACTTCCAGGGTGGTAAATGCCAATTTCCAGTATTTGCCGGCATTTACCAGTATTTGCCGGTAAATACCACCGGCATGAAAAATACTCATATTTGCCGGCATTTTGCCAACCTTGTATTTTTCCCAAATTCAGGGGCCCCTGGTCCAGGTTTCAAATTGGTAGGAAAATCCCTGCATTGGTCTCAGCCTTCACTGTTTTTATATGCCTTGTAAAGGGGCAGATTCAGAGGCGTTTGATTCAAAAATTTCGTTTTTCATGGGAAATTTGGGGAAAATTTGATAAATTTGGGTTACCATAATCACCATAAATTATATTAGTTAATATTCACATCCGTTACTCTTTACCTCCAACAAGTGCATTGAACTACCTGTGAATGTGTGTAAAACTGCTGAGTGCCTGACAAACAGTGGAGACCCTGATCACATGCAGTAGAAGGTAGCATCTAATCTTGGTCTACAGTTTGCTCAGGCCTGTTCTCTCTGCCCGAACACGTAGAGTAATTAAGTGCCCTAATTTATCAAATCGAACCCCTCCGACATCATCCTGGATCCGCTCCTGTTGTAGACATTCTCTTGACACATTCGTACACAAAAACATTGATAAAAATACACAATGTACCTCTCTACATGGAAACAGTGAGGATCTGATCAGCCCACACACCAGAGAAATAATTATCTCACTCCAGACAATATATTTACACAATACAGAATGTACACATAGCAAACAGTATAGACCTGGACCAGCCTACACACCCACAAAATCTAATCTGGCTGGTCAGCCACCTATAGGCAACATTCATGTGTAAACCACACAGCACAGAAATAAATTACTGCTTTTTTCTCTCTGCAAATATGACTTGTGAAAGAAAGTCCTAATACTTTTGGGTAAAAAAAATGTAAAAATGTATTTAATAAAAAAAAAAAAAAAAAATAGTAAAAAAAAAAAAAAAAAAAAAATCTGAACTACCCTACTTAATTTTTTTAGGCTGAAACACACATTTCTTATTTTTGGTTTAACCCTAGTCCTGCTGAACCCAGATATGTCCTGCCTGTGCAAACAGTGAAGAATTAGATCAGTTGGCTTCTTACCCGGATCTGCACTGTTTGCCATTAAGTATGTGAATTTATATCAACAATCTGGATCAAGTAATCTGATTGCCTGAAAATTAGAAATTGGTGTGACATCTTAATTTATTCAGCAGGACAAGAGTTAATATATATTTGAGAACCCACAACATGTTACTTAAGAAAATCTCAGGTTAACTACAAAGTGACAGCCTTAAACAAAAAGGTTTCTTCTAACATACCTTATTCGATCTAATTACCGCACATACCCCTATAAGAGCATTATACATTACAGCCTTGTATTTTTATCCCCTTCTTTATAAAAGCATATGCTGCATGAACATTAATTGGTACGGTAAATGTCCTAAAATTTCGAACAAAATTAAATAATTTCAGTTCTTGCTGTTCGAAATTCTAGAAATTTTGATTTGCTAAAAAATTTACTGTTCGAAATTTTAGGACGGATTCACTTAACAGCCAAAATTCACCTGGCTATCGGACGCTCTCGGACACCCGAAACGACAAAAAAGGACCTACACAACGAAAGTGTTTTCTTATTTGCTATATGTGATTGGTAAACTGAATGTGAAATTGTATGAACAAATAAATAAATACCACACTGATGTTTGTTTTGAATTCCATCCGATTAATTCCATGTCGAATGATGTTTCTCATAACAAAACAATTAATTATCCGGTACACTAATTAATCGCCAGATACGTTTGTTCGGCATTCCGGGAATGTGCCACTTTCTTAAACTAGGCTGGCTTAGTCCACTGTCTTCTTACGTAACAACCCTCTTCACTTTACCGCACTGAGATACACAAGCTGACCAAAAAATACTTCAAAAGGTTATCACACGTTTGTTCTTGTTTGAGCCACTACAGAAACACAAAAGTCCCTTTCCTCAAAGGTGAAGTGTACCGAGTTTAAATGTGAAAAGCGCAGATTGATTAGAATTTCCGCCGTTTTGAAGCGCAGTATTCACACTGCTTGCTGACATCTGAGGCTGACAGAATGCATTCTGTTGGCGATATACGTAGACCCAGCTCAGACTGCCCCGATACATAGACTGCGCGGATGCGCATGTTGATCTTGTCTATGCTGGTCTCAAATGTCATAAGGTCGTTTCTATTGGAAAGGACTCATACATAAACGAGCAGTGCGGACAATCAGATCTGAATGCAGTCTGATCAAGATCTAAGATTTAGCTCTACACTAAACTGAACTACGTATGCCAAACGTTTTTAGCAATATTTCTTTCGTTAAAAAAAAAATGTATTGTCGTTTAGAATTCGGTAACGAAACTTATTGCAAGAATTATCTGTCATCAATATTAATCCTTTCATTAGATCCCTGTTCAGGCGAAAATGTCCCTTTGTGTATATGTGTGTCAGATCAGAATGCGGGACGCAGTCTAGTGCAGGATGGTGTCCACTCAATTCGCTGATTAGGTCATTGGTATAAAACACTGTAATACATTAGTCGCAGTCTCAAGCAAGTACACAGACTGATCACATTTGTAACAAATGATAAGGTTCGTTTTGGCTTGTTGGGACCTATCATCTCTGTTGGGCCCATTGCCTGTTCAAATAAGATGCACTGAGCATATCATGACAATCACGCAATCAGACAGGAAATATTTTGCTGGAGGCTAACGTTAATCCCCACGACGAAAAAGTTTTTGGCGTGCATGCACGCTAAACTTAAATATTAGCGGCAGATATTATCGAAGGACACAGTGTATGGACGAGCAGGAACGACCCAGATCAGAATGCGCGGATGCACATGCTATTTTACAATTTCGCGTGTAGCGCTTTCTTACTATCTATCGCACGTGCGTCACGCTTTGCAGAAATGATCAGATCAGCTTTTGAATTCTGGTTTAGTGGTCACACGACTTAACGAAATACCGGAATACCCGTGAAAAAAATACAGAAATTCATGTGAAGAACCAATAATGGCTTTAATTAAGAAACAAATATATTCGGAGGACGATCTTGAAAAGCCCAGATTCCCCCCAAATTAGTTCCGTTCCCTTGTTCTCTGCGGCGTCTGATCTGGATCTACGCTGTTTGCATAGGCCTATCTGTTCCAATATTTAGGTTCTTTTAATTTTTTAATACGTGCCAGTTTTGTATGCATTTCTGACGAGAAGAGGCTCTATAAAATAAGTTTGTTTTTCTCCCGAAGAGGTTTCCCGCCATGATTTCACGTGCCATACCGCTACGTGGTTTCTTAATGCAAGGCAAGGGAAATGTTCTCAGGAAATCTTGCTTTGTGACTGTTCAGTTTCTAGGTATTTTAATAATTATGATGTGTCAATATATACATAAGGTAAAAGAATTACAGTACTTAAATTTTGATTACATCCTGGTAAATGCGGAGTAAGGTCCTCATGCACTCTTTAGGTTTTACTGTTTAAAGGGAGCTAATTGCATATTCCCTGATGAGGAATTTTACGAGTCGGACCCAGCATATTTTTATGAATCAGGGGCGGATCCAGGATGATTTCTGAAGGGATTCGATTTGATCGAATTTCCGTACTTACTCTACGTATCCGGACAGACAGGCCTGAGCAAACAGTGAAGACCCAGATCAGACGCCGCAGAACGCATGTAAAACCTTCACTGAAACGGTGATGTATTTAACCAAAGATTTGGAATCTCTCGAAGAACTGGAGTTTACATGCCTGTTTGTTACCACAAACGGCAAAATCTGACTGCCCTTGCATCGGGAGATGATCGGAGTCTTCACTGGTTGCACGTATCTTATTGTCCTAAAAGTGTTTTCCAAATTCCCCATGTTCCCCCTAACTAGTTTCATTCCCTCTTTCTCTGCGGTGTCTGATCAGAGTCTACAGTTTGCATAGGCCTATCTGTGTCAATACTTAGGTTCTATTTTAATATCTGCCAGTTTCATATGCATTTCTGATGAAAAAATGCTCTATAATTTAATGAACATAAGAGTGTGTTTTCCCTCTAAGCGGTTTCCGCCACGATTTCTCGCGACGTTACTGTTAAGAGCACGCAGTTTCTGCATGCGGAACAAGGGAATGTGACTGCATTTTCTGTATTTTCACATATATAAAAATATTTATCATGTCTGCCACAAGGTAACAACAGTTCTAGATCGCCTGCGCATAATGTAACCCTTATCACGCGGAAGTGACTGTCACGTGGAAATGGCTAACATTGTGATGGGAGTCTCTTTTTTTTCTTGTGAATTTTCAGTCAGTATCTCCTGGGTTTGTACAAAATTAAAATACGGTTCCCGGGCCATTTATGTTCATAAAATTCGTTATGACATTGATGTGTGCATTTACGTTTTGCGGTGGCTTTCAACACTGCTACTTCAATTTCCGGTTCCGTGAAGGAAAAAAAGGTTACCGAAATTAGAATGTGCCGATAAAAAATTACTTGGAAGCAAGCTGTGTTCGAAATTTTAGAAATCCTCTTTTTGCAAAACTGCTACTGTTCGAGATTTTAGGACATTTCCAGAAATTATTTTGGGCAAAAATATTAGGTGTTCGAAATTTTAGAGTGTTCGAAATTTTAGGACACTTACCGTACCCATCTGTCGAGGATCAAGGCAGTTCAGATGAGTACCCACAACATATGCTTTTATATAGAAATTCAGGAAAAAAAAATATCAAGTCCACTGCTGATCTTTTAAAGTGTGTCCTTATTCTAAGGTGGATATTTTACAATTTTTTCCTCCAGTTATCAGGTTATTTTGAAAAACATGACCACACAGTGCGGTAATAATTAAGATCGAATACTGTATGCAAAATCCCCATTCAGATCATCCTGCCCATACATGCAGTCTCATCACCGTCATTGTCTCACTTTAATAGTCCCTCTATAGTATCCAGAGATTCTGTAAGTAGGCAGAGAAGGTCCTGATCAGAGTGTATGGAGGCATACACTGATCTGGGCTTTCGCCGATTGTATATATGCCTTGTAAAGGGGCAGATTCAGGTGTTCGCAATGGATGGGGGTTCTGCTGAAGCCCCCTTCGACTCAGATTTTCAATTTTGACTACCTATCAGGCTGTGGAATGTGTATAAAACTGCCAAGTGACTGGCAAACAGTGCAGACCCTGATCAGATGTAGAAGACTGCAGCATCTGATCGGGGTCTACACAGTATGCTCAGGCCTGTCTGTCCGATTACTTAGAGGGTTTAACTTCCTTTATATATAAATGGCATAGTACGGAAGTGCGTGCCGAATGGCCATCTTATTCAGCACTGAAAAGTACATGTATATGATTGGTCCCCTTTTTTTTTCAACAAAAAGTATATGAATGACCTGATTTTTCTGGATACCTATGTGAAAGGGCCCATTCTGACACCCCGGTATATGCATATATTTTTCGCTCAGAGATTTTTTGAAGCTGCTTGTTCTCCTAGTATTCAATGATATTTTGTGATATTTGTCTAACAACCAGCAATAAATGGGTACAAAAAATCAAAGGGCAGTATATGAATAGGTCAGCATTTTGGATGATCAAGTATATGAATGGGTCCTTTTTTTCAAATGCCAGGTATATGAATGGGGTAGGTTTTGAAATACTGGCTCGCAACCCGTACCAAAATTACCCCTAAGTTAAGTTTGTAATATTGTTGGTTTAAACAATATGAGTGAGGGCACTGAACTCTGAACTATCAAGCATTCTTTGATAATATTCAGGGGGTGCCTAATGATGCTATAAAATGAAATTGAGGGATTGAATGAAGCACATTTATGCAGACCAGACTTCATTTACCTCTGGCGCTTCATTTCATTAACAAACATCCATTTATGATAGTATACCCCTTCCAGGCTAAGGCAGTTTACCACCCCCTTTCCAGACAGACATCAAGGTATATTTGAATTCAACTCCCCCCGCCCCCACCCACACGTTCCAGACAGACTATGAAAACCTGTTGTTGGCACATCCCTACCCATTCTTAAATAGTGATCACCCTCCCCACCCCCCTTCTGATAAAATACAAAATACACAATGTACCTCTCTACATGGAAACAGTGAGGACCCTGATTAGCCCACACACCGGTGAAATTGTGATCTCGCTCTACTGTGCTTTCAACATCTTTTAGTAAGTTGTTTTTTGCTTGGCACTTTACACAGAAGAAGTAAATTTGCAAACTTATGTCATGATTAAATGCAAACCATTTGTCGTAAATACCTATGTACATAAAGTTTCATTCTAGTCGTTGGTTTTTAAAAAAATCAAGTATTTCCAATTTTTCCCCTAGTAAAAACGAATGCAAATTAGTCGAAATTTAATCTGTGGGATAGGTAACCTGGAGGCAGATTTTAAAAAAAAGTTCAGCTTGTTCATTTTTTTCTGAAATTTTCGCAATTTTGTTGCAATACAACAATAATTAAAATTAAAATTCAGCAAAGAAAAATAAAAAATATCTTCTTAGACAAAAAAAAAAAAAAATCACTTTACTATAGAAATTGCAAATTCAATGGCGGCAATTTCAATTTCATTGTAAAAATTTGGAAACACATAAACAGAAAAGACAAATACTGTAGTTCCTGGTAAGATATTGTCAATCAGAACAAAATATTTTCATTTAAAACAAAACGCCAAAGAAAAAACATCTTTCCGATCTTTGCGAGAGATGTCAAAAGGACAGTAGACAATATTTACACAATACAGAACCTACACATAGCTAACAGTGTAGACCTGGATCAGCCCACACACCCACAAAATCTAATCTGGTTCTGTATCAGCCATCCAGGCATCATTCATGTGTAAACTATACAGAGAACAGAAAAGAGGTGGGGTGGGGGCACGATCATAGAATCAGGTTCCATTTTATAGTGATACATATGTAAATGAACTTAACAAATGTCAGAAAAAGTTGTTGAAGTTATAAACTATTGTCCCGGGGTCAAACCCCAACTCTCCGAGCGTTGTCAGACATCTCTCCGCCATTTCTCCTGACCACAGGGAATGTTAACTTGATATTTTGTAATTATAAATATAAAAGTCAGTCATACCTTGTTACAATTAAGTTGTTGACGTCTCCTACAATACACTATTGTCCCAGGGATAAACTCTCCGTGAACATCTTTCCTCCATTTCTCCTGACCACAGAGAATATCAACTTGATATTTTGTAAAAATACAGTTAGAGTTCCAAGTTGTTACAATAAATAAGTTGTTGACGTTTCCTACAATAAATCATCTGTCCTCCATAAATCCTGACCAAAGGGAATATCAACTTGATATATTTTGTAATTATAAATACAGTTAGAGTTCCAACTTGTTACAATAAATACAGTCATCAAAGAGAGAGTTTGTTACAATAAGTTGTTGATGTTTCCTACAATACACTATTGTCCAAGGGAAATTAAACTCCAACTTTCCGTGAACATCTCTCCTCCATTTCTCCTTTAAATATCACTTGATATTTTGTAATTATAAATACAGTTATCAAAGTCAGAATTTGTTACAATAAGTTGTTGACGTTTCCTACAATACACTATTGCCCGAGGGTCAAACTCCAACTTTCCGTGAATTGTCAGAGATCTCTCCTCCATATTCCTCGACCAAACTCTGATCTCTTCTGGCCAGGAGTAACATACAAACACATTCCCATTATCATCTACTGTCAGTCCCTGGGGCTCCCTTCCTCTAACATCACAGACCTTGACCAGCTTGCCCGTGTCAGCCTCCAGCACCGTTATGGTCTGTTTCCACGAGTCTGACACAAGGACAGTGTCCGGACCAGACCCAGACCGGACTGTAAGGAACTCTGCAGCACTAAACAGTTGTTGAGGAAGAGACTTAGTGGACCACAGGATCCGACCTTCCATGTTGATCATTATAACTGAGTCATCACAGGCGAGGATAAGCTGATTGTTATAAACTGAGATTCCATCGGCCGGTCTGTCTAGTCTGATGGATTTTCTCTCAGATAGCTTACCCCTATGTCCTAGGTCTAGGATTGCTATCTCACTCTTGTACCATACAGAGACAGCAGCCGTAGACCTGTCAACAACTGCTACATCCCAAGGTTCCTCTGATAGTTTGAGAGATGATAACAACACTCCATTCAGGGAGAACAGTTTCACCTTCTTATTCCAGCGGTCTGAGACAATCAGGTGACCATCTACAGTAACATCTAGTCCTCTTATATCACATGTTTCACTATCACCAGAGATGTTCACCCGAGTCTCACCCAGTCTGGTCAGGATCCCAGGACACACTGGACCCCCTGTACTAGATGACCCACTCGCTCCCTGGCCACTCTCCCCTTCACTTCTAAAACCACCGGCAGCCATTCTGAAATGATAAACATGGCATTAGTCAAACTTACAACAAACTCCTTACATGTATCTTTTTTAAAAATAGACTTTACTGGACTTTTCTCTTATTCACACTGTATGCACATTAGAGATTTTACCACATTTGAGGTTACTACAGACACATGAAAGAGAGATCACTCTTAGTGGAAAGTTACCTCCCTTCCCAAAGGATGATCACTCCAGTTGAAAATAATTCATTTTACTTCTAGGTGACTTATTTCTCAGAATTGGTCTACTTTATAAAAAGAATCTGTTCCCACTTATTGACTTTGTTTAACAGACTTACAGTAGACCAATCTTGAAAAAGGAGGCAAATATTTTTGGAAGATTTATCTCCCTTGATGTTAATCCTTTCATTTTAAGATGATGATGACCATGTTGTGTTTAACCGGTTCCATTCTCTGGGCTAATTCAGCAGAAGAAAAATTGATGATTTTCTTATTTTTCTCACAAAACAGGATCTGACATTTTGTCACAATTTGCATGAAATGTCAAAACCTTTTTATGGGAAAAATAACAAAAGAACTATTTCAAAATATCTGCTGAATGATTTACCCAGAGAGCTTAGTTACATAGAAAAAGACAGAAGACTGTTCAATGACATGCCAAACAGGCCTGAGCTGAAATCTTCCTCCAGCGGCATTCAAACCTGGGACCTCATCATCCGTTCGGCTATGAGGAAGCTTCAAACCTAAGAACTAGAAACAAAACCTGCATTGTCTGCGTGGAGGTTTTATGTCCCTGTCAACCCAATGGGGGGTCATGTCAAACATAGTCAGTATACCTAAACACGTTTATTGGGCAGCGGAAGGGAGAATTGATTGTATTAAGGTTTTACGGCCCAGTCAGCCCATTAGGGTCATGTCCAGCTGGTCAGTTTACCTATAACCACTCTTCCAGGGCAGACTTAAGTCCTCTATAAAACTGTTAATCAGTATTTCTGAACATTCTTTCACCAGAAACTGACATCTGGCCTTCTTGAATCTGCGGAAGGGAGAGAATCAATGAGTCCCATAGAAAAATATTTCATATTCAATTCTTACCGCAGAATGTTGCCAGACCTGGCAGGGATTGAACCAGGGACCTGATCACCAGTCAGAGACTCGCCCGACAGAGCCACCAAGGACAGCCTGAAGAGAGAGAATGACTATAAAAATATGTTCATCATCAATATCCAAGCAAGAATGTAGCAGACCCGGCGGTGATCAACACAAAACCTCCTGATCCTCCAGTTGGACGCAAAGGTACTTGCCACCTTGTTTCCCCAAAAATATGTTAAATTATGTCAGATACCAAAAACATCAGCAATTTTAGAAAATTTCCTAACATATAGGTCTAGCTTTTTAGACCTTTCTATTGGGAAAATGTCTAAAATTGCTATTTTTGTTACTTTCGGTCATCTGACATATTTCGAACATTTTTAGCAAAACAACATGCCAAGTACCTGTGGTCAGACGAGCATCCAAGTGAGCCACCAAGGACAGCAAAAAAAAAAAAAACAAAGCAAAAAAAAAACGCTCATGGTGACCTTAAGTGAGGCCCTCCCAAGAGTTTTGGGGAACAGGGCAATAAAGCCATTTATTTCAGGGGAAAAAGGGAACAAAAGACAAACTGAAGGGAACAGGAACAAAGGCAATTTGAGGGAACAAAGGCAATTTTGTGGAACAGGGGAACAAAGGCAATTTTGAGAACAATGAACAAAGAAAATCATGATTTTGATTTGGAGAACAAGGTAAAAATGCTTATTTTACAGGGGAACAAGGGAAAAGTTACCCCCTAGGAAGGCCTCGAGTAACGTACATGCAGTCTAACATTAATGAGGCCCTCCGGGGAATTGGGGGGGGGTTTACCTGTTCCCCCGAAGTACTTTTAATCTTCCCTTGTTCCCAAAAATCAAAATCTTAATTTCTATGTTCCTGCTCCCTGAAATCACCTTTGTTCTCCCGATTCCTTCAGTTTTAGACTTGTGTTCTCCTGTTCCCGAAATAAATGACAGTATTCCCTATTCTCCAGAATCCCTGGTAGGGCCTTATCAGTTTGTGTTTGTTTGTTTGTGTTGAGGTTTTATGGCCCAGTCAACCCAATGGAGTCATGTCAAGTGTGGTCAGTTTACCTAACCACACCTTTACTGGGCAGGCTTAGTCCTCCAAGCGGTTAACCAGTATTGTGCACATTCTTTCGCCAGAAACTGACAACTGCCCTTCTTGAATCAGCGGAAGGGAAAGAATGACCGTACAAAATATTTCATGATCAATCCCCATGAAAGAATGTTGCTGACCTTGGCTAGGGTTGAACCTGTGACCTCCTGGTCTCCAGTCGGGCGGCGCATCCGAGTCACCGAGGCCGGCTAGTTTGTGTTTGAGTTGAGGTCCTCTAAGTGTTGACCAGAAGGGAGAGAATGACCGTAGATAATATTTCATGTAAGAATGTTGCCCACCTCAGTGGGGGTTGAACCCACGACCTCCTGGTCTCCAGTCAGAGCCACCGAGGGCGGCTAGGCCTCATGAGAAATTAATTGATAAACATGTTAGGAAGATCTTTATTTCTAGCATTTGACCAAATTAGAAAATATCAATTTGTCGTCTGCTGAATTTGCCCAGAGAGCAGAAAAGTTTAAAGCGCCAAATACAATTTACATTTGTACCGTAGCAGACGACATTCCAGGGGTGGTCGGGTGGTGCAAAGGTGCTGTGTATCTTGCATCACTGGGGCGTCCAACTGATATTGGCTTACAGTTGGGCGAGGCCTGCTATCCTTGTAGTGGGTAAGGGTAGAGGGGGAATGTTTTTATTTCTTCTGTTCTTCACTTTCATTCCTGTTCCTCTTTCTTCCCTGTCCCTCTCTTTCATCTCCTCTACTCTTCTCTTTTCTCACTTTCTCTGGGAGACGACACAAAATGACCCTCAAGGGTTGACGTGTCGTTAAACCCCAACACAATCAAAATCAAAAGACGACATTCCAAAATTGATAGTTATTTTTCAGAGACTTGGCATTTCATTTGAATCGTTTGCTAGGCAAAGCGTTTACTCATCAAGCCTTATAATTATTTTCTCTGAAAAATAAGTAAAAAAAAAAAGGTCGTCTGCTGCAGATGTGGTTAGCACTTTAAGGGTTAAGATAAGATTCGGCCAGCAGCTGTCGTCACAGGGCTTATATGCAAAAAGGGCGAAGGTCAGTCCACAGACCTACATGTATATGGCATTATATATAATCAACAATAACGCCGTTTCGGGACTGAAACATTTTGTCACTAAAGCCCTTTAAGGATTCTCGACTGAACACGAAACTAAAAAGCCCCTTAAACTGGATTTCTTTTCATCGATACCTGCATGCGGTTCTTACAATGCCCCGTCTCCACTCCGATCAGGTCTGCAGATTTTGTCTTCTCCATAGGGGGCCTGCACGTACAGGGTTATTTTTGGCTAAAATGGCCAAAAAGTAGACATAGGTTTGATAGACACTGTATATATTGACAAGGGTTACAGGTAAGCTAATGTCAGTTTTGCACCTCTCCTGTTCCAACAAGCTCAGAATCGTACACAGTTTTGATTATTTTTGTGCCATGTTCACCAATTTACAGGTAAATGAACCCTTCATCGATAAAAATCAACAATAATAACATTTCTCTATCAGTTTCTTAAAAACTCCGATATGTTTACATCAACACCGGCTGTTTTTGCTTACTCGAACGAGATCTCGCAACACCGATTTTTCACCCGTATAGCGTAAATTACCAGTATGCAAACGATAAACAAACAATGCATACCATTAAAACAGCATAAGTACTATTCTCACCTGCAGTATAAACTTTGAAAACGACCAGTTTATACCAAAATAAGATGACAAAATCTGCGTCACTCGACAAAATTGAATTCGGTTTCCATCTTTAGACACGTGATCCAGCTAGAGAGGCGACTTCTGATTGGACGGTAGAATGGTTCCCCGCTCCTGTGAAAAAAGATATATGTCTATCTAATGGAAAGCGGAATACAGTATTGTGTATAAACAAAAGCACGTGGCTAGTGCAGAATATTTGCCGTTATTTTCATCTCCTTTCAATTTCAAGAGAAATTGACGATTTAGTTTATCATATGAAAATACTAATAGCTAATTTCAGCATATAAATTTGATTTTGAGTAGATATTTGATAATGAATCCTGAACAGAAACAAGCCATCGACATGGCTTTAAAGGGCCATAATATGCTCTTGTTGGGAGCAGCAGGGACTGGCAAATCATATGTGATCAATGAAATTTACAAACAGTTGTCAGAGAAAGGTATAAATGTAAAAATAACCTGCTCAACAGGTATTGCTTGCCAGGTTTATGGCAGTACTAAAGCTTGTACAGTTCACCAATTTCTGGGCCTTGGTGATGGTCGATATGGCCCTGATGACATTGTCCATACTGTAAAGAACAACAGAAAATATGACTATGTGGTGGACAACATTTCTTTGACAGACACTTTGATAGTTGGTGGGTAAATTTACCAAGATGACCCCATATGAACATCACATTTACAAGTCCATGCAATTGACACCCCTGTCAGCCCCACTTTATATTGAGAATAGTGGGGTTTACAGGGGTAAACAAAATTTATTACTGACCAAAAACACAAACTGGGGCTACTTTTTCAAATAAAAAAAAAAAAGATCAACCTCCAGTCCTATACATGGTGGCCAGGCTCTCTGAATTATATGGGATATTTTTTATATCTTACTCTACCAAAATATATGTTGTGGTTACACATTAGAATCACTAATGCAATTATAATGAGTACCTTTGACATATATTTTGGATGAAAAATAAGAAAAACTATCCTCTGAATACTCTCCTTAACTAAAGCTTTGCGATAGTTTTATCTTTAGACTGGTTCAAAGCTAGGTCCATTTTGGTACATTTACTCACTTTACCTATTTGTAGATGAGTGCTCAATGATTAGTGCCAGGACTTTTGACAATATATATGCGATGTGCAAAATTAAGGACACAGGTATCTGTTTTGGGGGCATGCAAGTGATTTTCACAGGTGATTTTTTCCAGTTACCCCCTGTGCCTAGTCCTGAATACAATGATGATGGAAAGTATTGTTTTGAAAGCAAATATTTCTGGAAAGCATTTCCACATCGTGTACTCTTGTCACAAATCATAAGACAAAGTGAGCTTCCACTAATCAAAGCTGTGAATGAGATCTACCAAGGGGAGTTAACACCAGAGAGTCTAGACTTCATAATGAGATTAAATAGGCCACTTCATGAAGGAGCTGGTCATTCATTCAAGTTATTTTCAAAGAATGAGTATGTGGATGACTTTAACAGAAGCTGTTTATTAGACTTTCCAGGGGACATTCATGAATTTTTATCACTGGACACTGGTTCTGATTTATCCAAATTGTCCAAAATAACAGCACCTCATACTCTCTGGTTGAAAAAAGGCTGCCCAGTAACTCTCCTTAGAAACCTATCAGATTCACTTGTTAATGGTTTGTGTGGTACAGTCGAAGATATAGATCAAGCAGGACCAGTTATAAGATTCCAGTCTTTAGATATGGTTACAAGAGTTCCAAAGGTGAAATTTTCAGGTAATTATATCCATCAGCAGATTAGCTGGTAACAGGGATGGCCTGGATAGGCAGTGGGTGCCCAGAAATTGGTGAACTGTACAAGCTTTAGTACTGCCATAAACCTGGCAAGCAATACCTGTTGAGCAGGTTATTTTTACATTTATACCTTTCTCTGACAACTGTTTGTAAATTTCATTGATCACATATGATTTGCCAGTCCCTGCTGCTCCCAACAAGAGCATATTATGGCCCTTTAAAGCCATGTCGATGGCTTGTTTCTGTTCAGGATTCATTATCAAATATCTACTCAAAATCAAATTTATATGCTGAAATTAGCTATTAGTATTTTCATATGATAAACTAAATCGTCAATTTCTCTTGAAATTGAAAGGAGATGAAAATAACGGCAAATATTCTGCACTAGCCACGTGCTTTTGTTTATACACAATACTGTATTCCGCTTTCCATTAGATAGACATATATCTTTTTTCACAGGAGCGGGGAACCATTCTACCGTCCAATCAGAAGTCGCCTCTCTAGCTGGATCACGTGTCTAAAGATGGAAACCGAATTCAATTTTGTCGAGTGACGCAGATTTTGTCATCTTATTTTGGTATAAACTGGTCGTTTTCAAAGTTTATACTGCAGGTGAGAATAGTACTTATGCTGTTTTAATGGTATGCATTGTTTGTTTATCGTTTGCATACTGGTAATTTACGCTATACGGGTGAAAAATCGGTGTTGCGAGATCTCGTTCGAGTAAGCAAAAACAGCCGGTGTTGATGTAAACATATCGGAGTTTTTAAGAAACTGATAGAGAAATGTTATTATTGTTGATTTTTATCGATGAAGGGTTCATTTACCTGTAAATTGGTGAACATGGCACAAAAATAATCAAAACTGTGTACGATTCTGAGCTTGTTGGAACAGGAGAGGTGCAAAACTGACATTAGCTTACCTGTAACCCTTGTCAATATATACAGTGTCTATCAAACCTATGTCTACTTTTTGGCCATTTTAGCCAAAAATAACCCTGTACGTGCCGGCCCCCTATGGTCTTCTCTGGATTAAAGCCTCGTCGAATAAAATATAGACCTCTGCATTATACGATCAGGAGTTGTTTACTCATTGACGGTGCGGGGTCAAATGGAACGAGACAAAGTTGCAGACAAGAAAATATCACGTGACGTCTGAAGCAACTGGAATATTAATAAGTAGGCGGGGCCTTATCTGAACTGGTTCCCGGTGGCCAGGCTAACAAGGTACGTACTGAACCGTTCCAGCGGGGTATCAGTTATTTATTGGAAGAGCGACTCGACACAACGCCTCCAATGGGAGCTTTTAAAAATTATCGGATGACGTCATAGAGGTACACATATATGGTAATAAGCTTTGTTAACGCTTAACATGCTGTGGAAAAACTCAGCAGAGAACATTTTGAAGTATTTTTTTCGTATTTTTCCCAGAAACATTATAGAGACTTTGCAAGAAATGGATAAAATGCCTATTGTGCTTTCAACATTTTTCAGAAAGTCGTTTTTAGCTTGGCGTTTTATACAGAAGTAGATCTAGTAAATTTGCAAACGTTTGGCATGCTTTAAATGCAAAACCATTTGTCCTAACTACCTATGCACACACACACAAAAATTCTAATCATTGGTTAAAAAATCAAATAGTTTCATTTTTCCTCCTGACTGCAAAAATCAGGTAACCTGGAGCCAGATTTTAAACATTTTTTTTTTTTTTTTTTTTTTTTTTGCAGAAATTTTCATAAAATTGTTGTCAAACATCAGTAATTCAAATTCAGCAAAGAAAAGTGAAAAAAATATTTTCTTCGACAAACATTTCAAAAAATTACTTTCGTATAGAAACTTACCCAACGGGTTATTTGAGAACAAAACAGAAAAGACTCGTTAATGGTTTCTGGTAAGATATGGTCAATCAGAACACTCACGCCTACCAAACGAATGAATGTTTAACCATCGGTTAAGAACGTGAAATACAAGCGACATCGGTTAGGCATTCGATGACTCAGAAAAAGGTAATTACTTAAAAAAAAACGAGGAATTACATTCAACATCCCATTGATATCGGCGTCTGTGAAGTAAATCTCGGACTACCTACTTCACACGCATATTAGCAGAATTATTTTTGGCGTGCTGAAGGTGTTGTTTATTTGGGTTTAAGACTGTTTCAAGACTATTTCACTTATATCGAGTCAATCGTTCATCGAAGGTGGGCGAAAACCGCAGAACCCGGGGAAAAAATACCTGACCATCCATATACTAGAACTTAGCTTTCCCACATGTGACCCGAGCGAGGCTCGAACCACAGCGGTGAGAAACTTAATAGATTAACAGTCAACTCCTATCCACTAGGCTACGGGGCCCGCGTGCTTAAGGTGAACCGAAAGCCATAGAAAACACGTGGAAATTCGTGGTGTTTAGTGTTCTTTGTTTAATTTGCGCTTTGCTGGAAGTTCAGCATAACATCAGGCACATACGATAGACACATATGATTATTTGTATTAATTATTGATATTTTGGTTATCAATGCAGCATTGTTGAGAAATCGCCACGGGAAGGGTTGTGAAGTAGGTGGGCCGATATGAATGGGCTGTTGAATGTAATTCCCCGTTTTTCGAATAATTTCCTCAAAACATTTATATCGCTCATGAAATACAGAAAATGCAAAGTTTGTTTACCTTTTTTGAGTCGTGAATCGAATGCCTAACCGATGTCGCTCTAATTGTTTCACGTTCTTAACCGATGGTTAAACATTCATTCGTTTGGTATGCGTGAGTTTGTTCTGATTGACCATATCTTATCAGAAACCATTTGTCTGTTGTTGTTGCACAAATTTTCATTTAAAGAAACTATTTTCATTTAAAATAACATGCCAAGCAAAAACAAAAAAAAAAAAAAAAAAAAAAAACATATTTCCGAGTGATGTCGAAAGGACATAACTATTTTCTGGGAAACACAAGAAAAACATTCTTTTGTAGTCTGCTGAATTATCCTGTCGACTAAAGAGGAGATGGTAATCTGGATATTTGCTTACAGCAGTAAACCAGGCCTGAGCAGACAGTGTAGACCCAGATCAGGGGTTACGCAGTTTGTCATTTATCATAGCAGCATTTGTAGTAAAAAGGACTTGCTCAAACTTAAGGACAAGTCTCCCGGGGGTGGGGGGGGGGTTGGGGGGCATGTTGCAACAACGTTGATTCGACGTTCTTTCATTGTTGTGTGACTGCTGGGATGGTCCCAATATTTTGGATAAATATTTCGCTAGGAAAACATATCGTGAATACCTGGAACTCATTCGACAGATATGGTAAAATACTGAATATTTCCCGTTTGTCCCGCATAAGTAGTCTGGCCCCAGACCCTTTTTTTATTTTTCTTTTTTTTTTTTTTTTTCAGGGGACACAACACTTGTATAGCTTGTAGAATTTTTGTTTACTTCAGTCCTTGGCTAGAAAGTTTTGTTCAGCCATAGGTTAACTTGAAGTGGGATTAAAGAGGATCATGATAAAAAAAAAAAATCAATAAATAAATAAATAAAATAAAATAGAGAAAGAGAGAAATAGATATAAAACGAAAAGACTGGAGCCAGTCTACGGCATAAGCAACGTTTTTCTTTCTCTCTTTTTTTTTTTTTTTTTTTTTTTTTTTGTCGTTTTTTATTGATTGTTGTTGCGATTTTTTCTCTTTCTGTCTTTTCTTTTTACATATATTTTTTTTCATATCAGCAAAGTTTTAATTTTTATTATTCATTGTTTTCTTTCTGTCATTTTTTTTTATTATTATTTTACATAGGTTTTGTTTTCTAAGAAAGTATTTCTTTGAAACAGGTAAAACACAAAAATATTCATCTTCAAACTTCAAAGTTTGCTTGTGGGACATAACTTATAATAATAGTCATAAAAATAATAAACAATAAACGCATTTCGCTAATTTCTGTGGGCGGGATTTTTTTTTTTTTTTTTTTTTTTTTTTTGCAAAAGTAAATTTGAGAAAAATGTCACTTACCTCAATTTAGTTTAATACTTAAACTTCCACAAAAAAAGAAATAAAGTAATTAGATAATGTTGAATATAAAACTAGTCTTCTGTGACTTCTGTCAATTAACGCTCCAGTTGTTGTTGTGCGGATTTTTAACGCTACCCATAGAGGAAGCTCCAGTCAGAATGATTTCAAATATATAGGCAGCTATCACGTGAAGCCGGGGTATTAGAAAAAAGGGTGTGTGGGGCAGAGACCTAACTATTACTGCGCATCTCTAACTCTTGTTCAACAACTGAACTTTAATTAAAAGTCGACAGAATATAATGATAGTGTGAAGCTGGTCAAACTGCGCGGATACGCAGGCTGGTCAGAGCCACTGCTGTCCGTATAGACCGGACTAGGATTCCTTTTCCCCGTGGCGCGATACGTCGATCAAGGACTTACACATATCACCTGACATATGCTAATAATAGAGACAGTTTATCAGTTTGTCGTCACGCGGTCGGGGTATGAGACCTTCGAACGGTGAAGACCTAACTATTACTGCGCGTCTCTAAATCTTACTCAACAACTCAACTTTGATTAAGAGTCGGCAAAATATAATGATGATGTAAACATGGTCAAAACTGTGTGGATACGCAGGCTGGTCAGAGCCACTGTTGTCCGTATTGACCAGACAGATTCCTTTTCCCATGGCGCGATATAACGGATATATTAAATGCTAATAATAGAGCTAGACAGTATTGGGGAATCACCTGTTTATACCCAGATAGCCGATCAGAAAGAATTCGTGATGGAAAATTTTGACGGCCAAGAGCATAAGCTCCTTGGACGGCCCGTAGACTGGCTCCAGTCTCCAGTGACTAAATATTTATTCATATAATCCTATAAAATATTTATTTTATATTTACTCATATAATCCTATAATCCATTAAAATAAGACCGAAATAATATCATGATTATAAAGGCTGGTCACTTGAATTCACTATCAGAGAGAAAAAAAATCGTTTTTCTTTGATTTTAAAGGTACAGATCACACGGGTAGGAAACTTCATAATCGGAGCCAGTGGCTCTGATAAGCAAATGTCGTGTGCGTCTTCCGGAGCACGTGCAGCTCTGAATATAGCGGCTGAAAAAAGTAAACAAAAGAGGTAGGTCAGTCATTCGTCGAAAGAATCTGTTTTTTGGGGTAGTTTTTCTCAAAAAGGAAAATTACATGCTACTCTCAAGTCTTTTAACAGTTTTCTCACCTAATAGATAGTTTGTAAATGTGTACGATCCCAGCGGGCACATGACGTAAATATAACGTCGCCTCAACGTCGATGCAACGTCATATTTACGTCATGTGCCTGCCGGGATCTCGTCTGAATTACTTGTGGCGTGGGCTGATCGATGCTGAATAAACTGATCGTCGAAGGTTCAGCGACGCTATTCCCGGTTATTTTTTTCATAAAATGCATATGCGCCTGGACTGTTTGGCATTTTTTGTATGTGTGAAATTATTGTTTGACCTGTCTCGCTTACCGAAAAATAAAAATTGACAACAAACTAATGGAAATGGAGGGCAAATAAACAACGGCTCCGATGGTGTAGGGCGGCTCTGAATGTATCGGCCCGGCTCTGATAGCTGAGCGCTAATGTTTGCAGAACTTTTATTATAAAAGACAGCCTCTGTCCAGTTGCGAGTATTGAAGCCTTGCAGCAACGTTTGTCTCTTCTGATCTTTGGACATATATTCTGTGCTATAACAGTTGATTTTTGCTCTAAAATGTCTTGACGGGGACGTACAACCTTATCAAAACAAGCACGGCCTCTGGTAGTGGATTTACGTGGATTTTTTCTGTTTCAAGATATGCGATGAAATCGATCACGTCACAGGTGCAATTTTTGTGGTCTCGTTTAGCGGTAGGGGTAACTATGTATGATAGGGGATAGAGACATACATAATGTTTTAAATCTCTGAACAAGCGATCTAGAGGTAGACACTTTTCTTCCATAAACACTCAGAAAGAAATCTAAGGTGATATCGAAGCACCATAAATAATTACAAGAATGGCGTTTGGAAGAAGTTTTAGTGTATCATATCGACCAGTTCATGTTTCAAGATTTTTTGTCTCACAAATGTATTTTTGTTTTAGCTTTCTAAGGAATTGTTCTTGCTAGAAGTATGCCATATGGGTTATTTCTTCATCTTGCAAATTTCCATCTAAAAACATGAATTGGATCAGTGGCGTAGCCAGCACGGAATTATTTTACGCACACCGACCAAGGAAAATTCTTTAAAAAAATTCTTCCTAGTGTCGCGTCTAAAACAGGACTACGCTTAAGCAAACACTTTCCTTTCCCAGCGGGCACTCAACGCTGAGACAACGATGCAATGCCATGATATTGCCGCGTTAATGCGAACGTTGTATAAATGTCATATGTCGCTGGGTTAAGAATATCCCCTATTCTAAAAACAATAAGGGAGCGACCATTCGATTTTAATGGGGGTTGGGGGTGCGGGTGGGGTGGGGGGGGAGATTTTGTGAGAAAAAAAATCAGGACCCTCTTTTGCCCGCAAAAAATAACTAGGACCAGGCTAAATATGTTGTACGCTTCGAAATAACGTGAATAAAAAAGACAGACTCGCGTCGCGAAAGAAAAAAAATCCAGCTGCCCCCCAACCCCCCCCCCCTCCTCCCCCTCCACACACACACACACACACACACACACACACACACACACACACACACACAAATCAAATTGTCGGTCTATAAGTATTTCCTTTAAGAACAACCCCTGTGGTAAAGAAGCAAAATATTTTTCATACGTTGATGTTTCTTTATTGCAAATAATATTTTTGTTAATCATGTTACGCACATGCATAATGCACGTTACTAGAGCTACGCCTATGCAGATATTATATTTTTTGATGCAGTCGTTGTTTAATAGACCGTTTGCACATTGTTATCTCCCTTACCGGGCGCTCTTCAATTGAAAAAATCGACTAATGCCCGTCAAACGGCCCCGGGATAGTGTCAACACTGTGCACGTGATGTCGAGCGGTCAATTAACATACCATTCTTACCCTTTTTGCTGGACAGGTTTAGTCCTTTAAGTGGTTAACCAGTTATCTGTGCGAATGCTTTTGCCAGTAACTTACAACTGTCCTATTGAATCAGCGGAGGGGAAGACCAACCGTTATGTGACCGAGCTGTGTTCGACCTTGAGATCCCTGAATCTGCAGCCAGACGCGTTACCGACTGCGCTATAGAGGACGTTACGGTGCCGTTTTACTATAAATCCCCTATTTTTGATATCACTAAAACGATTTTGCGATATCACACAACTGATTTTGTTATATCACTAATTATTATTTGATATCACTAATTATTTTGTGATATCACAAAATCGATTTTGCGATATCACTAAATCGATTTTATGATATCACAAAATTGATTTTGTGATATCAAAAAATAAGACTGAATTTGTGATATCACAATATCGATTTAGTGATATCACATAACAGAATGTGTGATATCACAAAATCGATTCTGTGATATCACAAAATAGGCATAATTTTGTGATATCACTAATTCTATTTAGTAATAGCACTAGTTGTATTTAGTGATATCACTAAATCGATTTTGTGATATCACTAATTCGATCTAGTGATATCACAAATTCATTTCTATTTATTGATATCACAAAATCTATTTTGTGATATCACTAATTCTATTTTGTGATATCACTAAATAGGAGTGAATATGTGATATCATTAAATTGATTTTGTGATATCACAAATTCATATTTTCCCTTTGAATTTTCGGAATAATGTGGGCTCCCGAAATGATCACTGCGCATGCGGTACCACATGGAAGAAATAAGTCTTTTTTTTTTTTTTTGTTTTATAGACAAAGGGGTTTTGATATTTCGTGCATATAGACAATATGTTGAAAGATCAAATCCTGTTTTCTAGGAAAAAAAAAAAAAGAATAAAAAGTCATCAATTTGTCGTCTGCTAAATTAGACTAGGGAACAGAAGTGGTTAATTTCGTACCATTTTTTGTTTAATCCTCAAAATTACTTTAATATTGCGAAAGCGACAGGACGTTTTTCACCATTGACTTTTGTGATTAATATCGTCTTAAGTCGAAAACGAGTCAATGTCTTAAAGTCTAATCAGAACAGCAGCAGACGACAATTTGATATTGTTTAATTTTTTTTAGAGTAAACTAAACTTGACATTTCATGTGACTCGTCTGGCTGACGAGTCCACAGGAAATGCCAAGTTTTATTTTCTCGGAAAAAGAATAACATAAAAAATGTCGTCTGCTACAATTTTGCATAGCTTTTATTTTCTGGGAAAATGTATGCCAAAATGTCGTCTGCTGAAATTTTTACCCAGTATGCTGAGCAGGAACAAGCTTATTAGGGAGTAAACATTGTATAGTTTGGGAATATAATATATTTACTATATTTAGTGATATCACTAATTCGATTTAATGATATCATTAACTCGTTCATATTAATCGATTTTGTGATATCACTAATTCGATTTTGTGATATCACTTATTCATGTCTATTTAGTGATATCACTAAATTGAATTAGTGATATCACAAAATCGAATTAGTGATATCACAAAATCAATTTAGTGATACCGCTAATTTGATTTTGTAATATCACAAAATAGATTTGATTTAGTGATAACACTAATTCTATTTAGTAATGTCACTAAATCGATTTTGTGATATCACTAATTCGATTTAGTGATATCGCAAATTCATCTCTATTTAGTGATATCACTAAAAAAAATTAGTGATATCACTAATTCGATTTAGTGATATCACAAAATAGGGGATTTATAGTAAAATAGCACCTCATAGTTGTGCATTTAAATAACTTCATATCGCAGAAGATGGAACGAAGACGGGACTGTGAGGCGATTTCCCCCAGTTTAACCCATTTATGCCTAGCATCTCATAAAAGGGACATTAACAGTATAGACTCAGATGAGACGCCACAGAACACGGCGTCTTATCAGGATCTACACTGTTGCATTAAATACAGGAAATTCTACAAAACGTATGTATAATAATAATAATAATATTAATAAAAACTAGGCCTGGTGTTTTTGTAAAACACTATGCCCCCCAACTGCCTGACTCTAACACTGCTTGACTCCAACACTGCTTGCCCATGACGGTAACAACAGTCCAAATATACAAGATGTCGATGTTATTTTATCAAAAGGGAAATAACTCTAAAATAGGAGATAATTCGGATAAGAAAAAAATAGGGGTCACCTATTTTTTATGAGGAATCAAAATATGAAAAATCAAAACAGCATACATGGTTCTAAACTTATGCTATACACAATAAAGCAACGACATTAAATGGCCAGAAATTGCAAAGGGCCATAATTCCAACAACATTTCATTTAATGGTTCAAAATTTAATCAGGTGATCTCCTTTTCAATCCCAGTCAGTATACCAAATATCATGGCTCTGGCTTAAATACTTTTTGAGATATCTTGCTGACAAGGCAAAAATGCCTGGAACTACAAAGGGCCATAACTATGTCAGTTTTTCATGGTATTCCCTAAAAATCAAACCAGGTAATCTCCACATCATCTCCAATCAGCATATAATATTTCAAGACCCTAGCTTAAGTACTTTTCGAGGCATCTTGCTGACAAGGTTAAAATGCGCAGAACCGCAAAGGGCCGTAACTATATCATTTTTTTCACGGAATTATCTCAATATATAATCAGGTAATCTACACATCATTCCCAGTCACTATGTCAAATTTCAAGAACCCAGCTTAAATACTTTTCGAGATATCTTGCTCACAAGATTTAATTCTGATTTTTTCAAAGGGGCACAACTCTAAAAAAACAAACATGTCGGACGAGAAAAAAAATACGGGTCAGCTATTTTTTTACATTGGGAACCCATATATAAAATTTCAAAACCCTTGCATGCAGAGTTCTTAAGATATGGCATGCACAAGAAGTAAGCTCCATCAATTTCATTCGAAATTGTGGGGCATAATCAGTTCATCTCTTCATCGCTACCAATCTATTCATCGAGTTTCAAGGCTCCAGCTTCAATTGTTTTTTTTTTTAGATATTTTGCTGACAAGGGACAAAAGGCCCAAATTTACAAAGGGCCATTACTTATGAAATATTTTTCAGAATTTAAACAAAAGTTAATCAGGTTATTTACTCATCATTACCAATCAATTCACCAAGTTTCAAGTCTTTAGCTCTAACAGTTTTTGAGATATTTTGCTGACAAGATAAAAATGCCCAAAATTATAAAAGGGCCATAACTCATGAAGTATTTTTCAGAATTTCCTCATAAGTTAATCAGATCAGAAGTATTTTTCTAGATTAATTCAAAAGTTAATATGGTTGTTTACTCATCACTACCAGTCTATTCATCAAGTTTCAAGGCTCTTACTCCAACAGTTTTTGAGATATTTTGCTGACAAGGTAAAAATGCCTAAATTTACAAAGGGCCATAACTCATGAAGTATTTTTCAGAATTTCTTCATAAGTTAATCAGATCATTTACTCATCATTACAAATCCGTTCACCAACTTTCATGGCTCTAGCTCTAACAGTTTTTGAGATATTTTGCTGACAAGGTAAAATGTCCAAAATTACACAGGGCCATAACTCAAGAAGTATTTTTCAAAATTTCTTCAAAAGTTATTCAGGTTGTCTACTTATCACTACAAATCTATACATTAAGTTTAAGGCTCTAGCTCTTAGAGTTTTTGTGATATTTTGCTGACAAGGTAAAAATGGCCAAAATTACAAAGGGCCATAACTCAAGAAGTATTTTTTCAAAATTTCTTCAAAAGTCAATCAGGTTGTCTACTCATCACTACCAATCCATTCATCAAGATTCAAGGCTCTAGCTCCAACGGTTTTTGACATATTTTGCTGACAAGGTAAATATGCCCAAACTTACAAAGGGCCATAACTCATGAACTATTTTTCAGATTTCTTCAAAAGATAATCAGGTCATCTCCTCATCACTACAAATCCATTCATTAATTTTCAAGCTCTAACAGTTTTTGAGATATTTTGCTGACAAGGTAAAAATGCCCAAAATTACAAAGGGCCATCACTGAAGAAGTATTTTACAAAATTTCTTCAAAAGTTAATCAGGTTGTCTACTCATCACTACCAGTCTATATAGTCTATATATCAAGTTTCAATGCTCGAGCTCGAACAGTTTTTGAGCTATTTTGCTGACAAGGTAAATATGCCCAAAATTACAAAGGGCCATAACTCATGAAATGTTTTTTAGAATTTCTTCAAAAGTTAATCAGTTCATCTGCTCATCACTACAAATCTATTCATCAAGTTTCAAGGCTCTAGCTCAAAGAGTTTTTGAGATATTTTGCTAAAAAGGCAAAAATGCCCAAAATTTCAAAGGGCCATAACTCAAGAAATACTTTTCAAAATTTATTCAAAAGTTAATCAGGTTGTCTACTCATCACTACCAGTCTATTCATCAAGTTTCAAGGCTCTAGCTTAAATAGTTTTTGAGATATTTTGCTGACAATATTACATCCATATTTTTTCAAAGGGCCATAACTCAGGAAAGGGACATAATTCTGTCGAGGAAAAAATATGTGTCAGCTATTTTGCCATGAGGAATCCATATAATAAATTTCAAATCAGTAGCATGCACGGTTCTAAAGTTATGCTATGCATCAAAAAGCATGACGAACGGACGGACGTACGAACATCCCAGAAGCAGTATGCCCTTCAAACTTCTTTGAAGTTGGGGGGCATAGAAATAACCAGATACCCCTTCTATTCGAAATGGACCGGTCCAAAAAGTTAAAGTTGAAGAGTCCACTCGGCATAAATGGGTTAAGCTGTAGCTTGTGCGCCCAAAACAGTAGCCTGCGCAAACTATGGTGTTGCCTGTGCGTCCGTGTTGTAGCCTGTGCGTCCGTGGTATAGCCTGTGCGCCCATGGTGTAGCTGCGCGTCCGTGGTGTAGCCTGTGCGTTCGTGGTGTGGCTTGTGCGTCCGCGGTGTAGCATGTGCGTTCGTGGTGTAACCTGTGCGTCCGTGGTGTAGCCTGCGTGTCCCTTGTGTAGCCTGTGCGTCCGAGGTGTTTGTGCGTCCATGGTGTAGCCTGCGTGTCCCTAGTGTAGCCTGTGCGTCCGAGGTGTAGCCTGTGCGTTCGTGGTGTGGCTTGTGCGTCCGCGGTGTAGCATGTGCGTTCATGGTGTAACCTGTGCGTTCGAGGTGTAGCCTGCGTGTCCTTAGTGTAGCCTGTTTATCCGAGGTGTAGCCTGTGCGTCCGTGGTGTGGCTTGTGCGTCCGCGGTGTAGCATGTGCGTCCGTGGTGCAACCCCTGCTTCCGTGGTGTAGCTTCTGGGTCCGTGGTGAAGCCTGTGCGTCCGTGGTGTAACCTGCGCATACGTGGTGTAGCCTGTGCGTCCGTAGTGTACCTCTGCGACCGTGGTGAAGACTCTGTGTCCGTGGTATATCATTTGCGTCCGTGTTGTAGCCTGTGCGTCCGTGGTATAGCCTGTGCGCCCATGGTGTAGCTGCGCGTCCGTGGTGTAGCCTGTGCGTTCGTGGTGTGGCTTGTGCGTCCGCGGTGTAGCATGTGCGTTCGTGGTGTAACCTGTGCGTCCGTGGTGTAGCCTGCGTGTCCCTTGTGTAGCCTGTGCGTCCGAGGTGTTTGTGCGTCCATGGTGTAGCCTGCGTGTCCCTAGTGTAGCCTGTGCGTCCGAGGTGTAGCCTGTGCGTTCGTGGTGTGGCTTGTGCGTCCGCGGTGTAGCATGTGCGTTCATGGTGTAACCTGTGCGTTCGAGGTGTAGCCTGCGTGTCCTTAGTGTAGCCTGTTTATCCGAGGTGTAGCCTGTGCGTCCGTGGTGTGGCTTGTGCGTCCGCGGTGTAGCATGTGCGTCCGTGGTGCAACCCCTGCTTCCGTGGTGTAGCTTCTGGGTCCGTGGTGAAGCCTGTGCGTCCGTGGTGTAACCTGCGCATACGTGGTGTAGCCTGTGCGTCCGTAGTGTACCTCTGCGACCGTGGTGAAGACTCTGTGTCCGTGGTATATCATTTGCCTCCGTGTTGTAGCCTGTGCGTCCGTGATGTAACCTCTACGTCCATGTTATAACCTGTGCGTCCGTGGTGTATCCTCTGCGTCCGTGGTGTAGCCTACATGTCCGTGGTGTAGCCTGTGCGTCCGTGGTGTAACCTGTGCGTCCGTTGTGTAGCCTGCGTGTCCGTGGTGTAGCTTGTGCGTCCGTGATGTAACCTGTGCGCCCGTGATGTAGCCTGCGTGTCCGTGGTGTAGCCTCTGCGTCCTGCATTACCAGAGAGTATACGACTTGCCATTGTTTTCTTTTTGACTGAGATCATGAAAATCACAGAATTGGTTTATGACTAGAGAAAATGTGAAAAAAGATGATAACTTTACTAATGCAGCTCTGGGTTATACTATAGGCTCAGTCTTTTCTATCATTTCTCTCTTTCTCTCTCTCTCTCTTTTCAAAGGTATACAGTCTGATGCGGCTTACAATGATCTTATCAGTTACGTCCCTTAGTGGTTCCTGCGATAAGGAAGATATCTGGTATTTTAGGACACAGCGTACAAAGAAAGCCGTCAGGATTGGAACTAGAAAAGAATTAGACAGATGTTAAGGGATATATCTGATAAAAAAAAAAAACGAAACAAACTGTGTCTGATTGGACAGAAGTAGATGAGAAATTTTGTATTTATGAAAGTTTTACACCAAAATGTATTTCTTTTAATCGAAGACCAAATTTAAATTTGTCAATTGTTTTTTAGTGTACTAGTGTTGAAAACACAGACCTTATAAGCGTCTTTTTTTTTTCTTTTGTTTATTTTCCAACAAAATGAGGGTATATGTATTCAAGTGCAGAAAAGTGCCAAAACATGCGATGTGATGTATTATGTCAGCCTAAGGATAACCTTTATTTTGAGACCTAAATTGTAATTCAAAGAATATTGTGAGGGTCATAATTTAGCCAGTGTTATAATGGAAGCCTATGGAAAAGGAGTTAGGCTCCTGGTCCCTTCCCTTGAGAGAGAGAGAGAGAGACATTTTAAGAAAACCAAATACCATTAATAAAAAAAATGAAAAAAAAAAAAAAAAAAAAACAGAAACGACTGGCGCCAGTCTAGGCTGTAGTGTAAATTGAGTAGTAAACACTATCCAGTATGGAGGAAATCTATTTATCTATCTTAAAAGAATATCTGAGCTCCCTATTTGCTCTCGAAAATACACGTAACTAAAACTAAAATCACGGAAGTAAGAAACAGCGGAGAAGCACGCCGAAAAATATGAAAGCAAAAAGTGTACAATTTACTTTTATGCGCCCTAAGTATAAAAAAGATTCTGTCATGACATTCGCCGAGCTTATTTAATCACGTAGGCGTTACCGTATATAACCATTTAGTACTGGAACAGACAGACATGAGCAAACAGTGCAGACCCAGATCAGACGCTGCAAAACTACACAGAATCTACAATGTTTCTCACCCGTGCAACAGTTTTTAGACAAATCAACAAAAAGTAAGATTCTATAGGCGCAGCGTCCGTTAAGTACATTTTGCATGTGCGTTATTTGCGTAAGAAAAAATAATATTGCAATAAAGAAACATAAACCAAATATGTTGTTTTTTTTTTACCTTAGAGACTACTTTAAAGGAAAGAAAGAAGTGATCGCTTCCAAAATAGAGACTACTCCTAAAGGAAACAAGAGCTCCCCCAAAGGATGTATTATACGCCCGTGGCAAGTATTAAGATGAAGTACATAAACTGACTCCTTTATAGTTCAGTGATCCGGATGTAAACTGTAAGTGGAGTTAACTGAGGAAAAAAACAACAACAACAAAAAAAAAAAAAAAACACATAAAATAATAATAATAATAATAATAATAATAATAATAATAAATGAAAGGGGCATAACTCTGCTGATATTTTGTGAACTGTAACCTCAGGGACCAAGCTGGCCCAGAAATTTAGGAGAAGTGACTTCTCCTTCCTGGGAAAATAGGGAGAAGTTTGCCGAGTCTAGGGAGAAGTGGTTTCGGGCGGAGGGCGGACAACAGAAGCATGGTTATACTATAAGGTCATATGAGAATTTTACTAATTTGTTTTTCCTATACTTCAGTATCTGACCAAACAATAACAGTATCTGACCAAACAATAAACACACACACACACACACACACACACACACACACACACACACACACATATATATATAACCAAAGAAATAAAAAATGCTTTTATACTGATTTTGTTTTTGTAATTCAAGGGAGGCAACTCAGAAGAGTGTTAAAAATCCAAAGACAATTATGTTTATAAGTTTTGATATTAGTCAAGCTTCATAATTCTATATCATTTAATAAACTTATTTATAAAGATTTAATAATGGCAACGTTTCTTATAAATAAATAAATAAATAAATTGCCCATATGGCCATAACTTTAGATAGTTACAAAAAATAGACCTATTATAAAATAAAATTTGCATACTATTAGCTCTAAACAATATGCTGCTTACATTATGGTGTAATTATTTACAAAGTTTCAGCTTGATTGGATGTAGACTATGGGGGGAAAAAGCAAATGGTCGCTCCCTAATGAGAGACAGACAGACAAAAAATAGGAGGGAGAGAGGTAGGCCGGTCTTCCAGCCGTTGGCCAGCTTCCTTTTCTTTTTCTTACATCATCTGTCAGTTTCCCCTTTAAAGGATACCGCGTAAGGTATGAAGGCACCCTCACGAAGATACCCTCACGTGTCCGGGGAGAGAAACACAGGCAGAGGGCTGAGAGACAGTAGGAAGGAAGATAGTGTAAGAAAGAGATGGACAGATAAGACTTTGTAGTACCGATACACGCCCTACACAGCCACGTCTTGCGCTCTCCCCGATACCACCCCAGAGAATTCTGAAGGGTATAGTTTATAGAAATGTTTTGAACCTTCAGGCAAAGAACCGGTTCTACACTAACTTAAGGTCTGAGCATACGCATCGAAACGTTGACTGTCCGTATGACCCTTTTCCTAGGTCGTGGCTAATCTGATCATTAACCCTTGTCCTGCTGAATAAATTAAGATACCACGCCCATTTTTAATTTTCAGCCAAGCAGATTATTTGATCCAGATTGTTTATATAACTCATATAATTAATGACAAACAGTGCAGATCCAGATCAGTTGGCTTCTTCAGAAACCAACTGATCTGGACCGACACTGTTTGCAAAGGCAGGATATATCCGGGTTCAGCAGGACTATGGTTAATACTATTGATTTAGACATAATTGTTCATCGAAATATTTGTTCAAATTAAATAAATTAATAAATAACACTTCTGGAATTAGCAAACGTGTTGTATTCTTTGGCTGGGGATAACGTCCTACGATCCATCCGGTCCTACCAAGCTCTACCGACTAGATCTAATTCCCACATTCAATTACATTTTGAAATCGGTTCTGACAAAGAGTATTGATTATGTTGCAGTTTGGAAGAAAATGTTCTGAACAAGCGAAATACACGTGATTGTTGTAAATTTGGTAACGTAGGCTATATTTCAAACATAACAGTGTGTAGAACATAAAAAGAAATCTTAAACAAATTTGAGTGCCTCTCTTAAATGTACCAAAAACATCTTTGAACCAATTGCTTTATGCGCTTGTATTCGAAATTACAAGATTTATCTTAAGTTAAATGTATGTAGCTAGCTGATCAGTTAGACTGGCCCCAGTCTACAGGCTCTAAATATTTGTTCTTATATTCCTGTTTGATAATCCACTAAATTAAAACCAAAATAGCATGACTATGAAGGTTGGTCACTAGGCTGGTGACCAGTTTATATTTATGATATTATTTTGGTTTTATTTTAGTGGATTATCAAGCAGGATTATAAGAATACATATTTCGCCACTGGAAATTGGTGACAGTCTAGATGGACAGTGTACATGAGAAATATGATGTAATACATAGTATAACGTACGTAGTCACACAACTCTAGCTTGTGATCGTATAGTTTTAGTCTTTTTTTTTTATTATTATTCTATAAGTGCATTGTGTATTTTACAAACATATTAAACTCAAATTTTGCATTTTCAAAGTTTTAATGTAACGAAGCGTATCGAAAGCATTTTAAAACCAGAACTGAATTGAACTGAAGAGCACGGTCTATAGCCGTCAGTCAAACCCTACCCAAAATCATTCACATTCTTTCTCAGCAACTCTTGCCAAAATAAGCCCTAACTGTAAATTATGTGTCATAATTTGACCTATGCACTAATAAGTTGACATTTGTAATTGCGTTTTTATTAGATTCAGAAAGATTCCACCGATCATGTGATGTCGCAGTCACCCGATTCTCATGTCATGTCTATTAACTATTTGTCTTGATTTATTGCCAACACAAACATTAATACACCCCAAGTATAAACCAAAGTACACTGTGAAACCAAATAACATTGTTCAAAGTTATAGAGAAATATTTTAAGCTTGTAAAATGATTATGTTTTGTAGGTAGAACAAAACTTTACTAACACTTTTTCTCACAACATCACGACCTATCTACAACATTTCGATTATATCAGGCCTTATGTCTTTTTCAACAATGTATCATTCATAATAATGCTGTTATAGCCCTACTGTGTTACAGTATGTCCTTATATATTAATCTCAGCTACATAAGATATTTAAGTTACTGCTTCTATATAGCTGTTAACAGAATCTGTGTGTGCAATATCTAGGGTAAATGGAGCTCTCAAGCCCTGGTCGGCAATCCATCTAGGAGTTGGCAACTCCAAACAAAAACCTGCATATCTGGATTTGCCTGTTCCAGTTATGTAAAGTCTGCTTCGGCAGCTGGGGCGGAAGAAATCATTACTATGATTCAACGGCCCAAATAGCGATGCAGCAGCATGTTGTGGAGTAGGGAGAGCATGACAAGGCACAACAGAAGTCATGGTCATCCACTGCATCCGGGCTTAGCTCCAGATGTCCTGACACTGTCTTGCCTCTGGATCCAGCGAGGTCAGGATGAGAGAGTGAGGTTGACAGCGCGCCTCTCCCTCACTATAATCCAATTCACAGCCTATGTCATCTTAAACAGCAACACACATTCACAGCAAGCACATATATGCTCAATCATACAAAGCCCTGTTGCGATGGGCGAGCGGCGAAGCAGCAGGTGAGGAAACACTGGAAGCTATAGTTGCGGACCTGCACACAGACGGCTTGGTTCTATATGGTCGCTTTCCTTAAGAGTGAAGCAGTATGGGGAATTCGGCAGCCGAACTGAGCGACTGAGCAGACCTTTTTAGGATCGTACTGCTCACCCCGTAGCATGGGGAAGGGGCTAGAAAAGGTGCCCTAAACAATTGCTTGCTACAAAACTCCTGGTTGGTTAACCATGATCAGCGTGAATCCCAGTTAGCGGTCGAACAAGAAAAAATATGATGAAGGTGATACCTGTTACCATCGGTGCTTGGAATGTACGCCCCGTAATGGACAGTTCTGGTTCTGACAGACCTAAGCGAAGAACAGCTCTAGTTGGTAAAGAACTTGACCGATACAAAGTCGAAATTGCAGCTCTGAGTGAGACTCGCCATGCAGAAGAAGGGCTTTTAAAAGAAATTGGTGCTGGCTACACCTTCTTCTGGGGTGGACGCAAGAAAGAAGAGCGGCGTGAAGCAGGAGTAGGATTCGCCATCAAGTCACACCTCATCAGCAAGCTCTCAGGACTTCTCAAAGGCATAAATGACCGCCTGATGACGCTGAGACTTCCCTTATCTGGCTAGAGACAACAATTGTAAGTGCCTATGCACCCTAATGACCAACCCAGATGAGGTCAAAGACAAGTTCTATGATGGTTTGGATTCTGTGATTTCTGAAGCACCTCGGACAGACAAACTCATCCTCCTCGGGGACTTCAATGCCAGAGTGGGCATAGACCACCAGACCTGGGAAGGAGTGATTGGATCTGAAGGTGAAGGGAAGTGCAACAGCAATGGACACCTCCTTTTAAGGAAGTGTGCAGAGCATTAATTACTGATCATCAACACAGTCTTCCGTCTACCAACTCGCAGAAAGACAACATGGATGCACCCTCGCTCCAAACACTGGCATCTCATTGACTATGTCATAGAGCGAAGGAAGGACAGACAGGATGTCAGAGTGACTAAGACTATGTGTGGTGCAGACTGTTGGACAGATCACAGGCTTGTTGTCAGCAAAGTCAGCCTGCGCATTCAGCCTGTACGACGACCACAAGGCAAGAAGGTGCCAAAGAAATTAGATGTCTCCAAGCTGAAATAAGACAGCAAGAGGCAAGCATTCGTCAATGATCTCTGCAGCCGTTTAGATGTACTGGAACACAGTTCAGAAGATGAAGATGAGAGCTGGACAGTCTTCAGAGACACACCGTTCACTCTTTAGCAATGGATTCCCTAGGACCAGTATCTCGCGAACACCAAGATTGGTTTGATGAGAATGGCAAAGAAATTCAGAGACTCCTTGAAGAGAAACACCAAAAATACAAGACTTACTTCAAAACTACCAGCTCAGTATCTAGCAAGTCGGCCTATTCAAACATATGCAAGACAGTTCAGACTAGGCTCAGAGACTTACAAGATTCCTAGCTGAGACAAAAGGCTGATGAAATCCAGTCCTTTGCAGACAGAAAGGATATGAAAAAGTTCTTTGATGCACTCAAGATAGTATATGGTCCCCAGAGCTCAGGAACCACCCCACTCCTTAGTGCAGGTGGAACTAGTCTTCTGACTGACAAAGAAGCTACCATGAAAAGATGGACTGAACACTTTGATGGTGTCCTTAATCGGCCATCATCTATCAATGATGATCTATCAACAGACTACCATGTGGAATGTAATCCGCTTCTTGATGAGCTTCCAACCGTCTCTGAAACAGTGAAAGCAATAAATCTCCTGTCATTTGGCAAGGCTCCAGGATCAGATGCAATACCTGCAGAGATCTACAAAGCAGGAGGTCCTCCAGTTGCAGAGAAACTGACAGAGTTATTTCACATTATGTGGAGAAAAGAAGCCATCCCTCAAGAATTCAAGGATGCAACAATCATCCACCTATTCAAAAGGAAAGGGAATCCTCAAGTCTGTGACAATCATCGAGATCTCTTTATTGTCAATTGCTGGGAAGATCCTTGCTAGGGTCCTACTGAACCGATTGAATGAACACCTCGAACGGTCAGGGCTTCTACCAGAAAGCCAGTGTGGATTCAGGAAAAAACAGAGGAACAATAGACATGATCTTTCCAGCAAGACAGCTTCAAGAAAAATGCCAGGAATAGAATATGGACCTCTACATGACCTTTGTCGACCTCACCAAAGCATTTGACACAGTCAGTCGTGAGGGACTTTGGAAAGTTATGGCAAAGTTTGGCTATCCTGCCAAATTCATAGCAGTGGTGCGGCAGTTCCATGATGGTATGCTTGCAAGGGTCCAAAATGATGGCGAGTTTTCTGGTCCATTTCCTGTGACAAATGGAGTTACGCAAGGCCGTGTACTAGCTTCAACACTGTTCAGCATGATGTTTTCTGCCATGCTTACAGATGCTTTCCAGGATGGTGACAATGGAATACCTATCAGATATAGCTTTGATGGGAAACTTTTCAACCTAAGAAAGTTGCAAGCTAAATCTAAGGTGTAGACAGAGGTGCTAGATGAGTTCCTCTTTGCTGATGACATGGCAAAGGGTGCTCCAACAGAAGAGAAAATGCAAAAAGATGTGGACCAAGTATCTGATTCATGTGAGAGCTAAGATCTCACAATCAGCATCAAAAAGACTGAGGTAGTATATCAGCCAGCACCTGGAAAGCCTTACAAGGAGCCTACCATCACAGTGAAAGATCAAAGACTGCAAGTGGTAGACAAGTTCACCTACCTTGGAAGCACATTGTCTAGAGTTGTGCACATTGATTGTGAAGTCAGTGCTAGAATCGCCAAAGCTAGTGCAGCATTTGGCCGGCTACGTGGAAGTATTTGGGACCGAAGTGGAATCCGACTTGGCACAAAGCTGAAAGTATATAGGTCGGTGGTGCTACCAACACTATTATACGCATGTGAAACTTGGACAGTTAACCAACGGCATGCCAAAAGACTGAACCACTTCCATACAAGGTGTCTTAGGAAACTTCTAAAGATCAAGTGGCAACACAGGATTCCAGACACAGAAGTCCTGAAAAGGGCTGTAATGCAGAGTGTGCATACTCTTCTGAATTGACACAGTTAAGATGGACAGGCCATGTTTCCAGAATGCCTGATGAACGTTTGCCAAAGAAAAGCCTCTATGGAGAACAACAAGTTGGAAAACGCTCCCATGGTGGTCAGAAGAAGCGATACAAGGACACCTTCAAAGTCTCCCTTAAAGACTTCAACATACCAACAGAGTCATGGGAACATATTGCACAGAATCGTACAAAGTGGCGAGGCCTCATAAGAAGGGGAGCTGGTGAATACGAAGCAAAAAGAATCAGCGAAGCCGAGCAGAAACAGCGCAAAGCCAGAGCTAAGGCATCACCAACAGAGATTACTGTTGATTTCTTCGTTTTCTCTGGGCGGTCTGGTGGCTTCTACGATGACCTTGTACGTGGTGGCGTAGTCGTCCTGGAGGTCATATTTCTCATGAATGGAATATTCTTCCTTCATCTTGACGTGGAATTACCGTGTTGTTGTCTTGTTGTGTACTTCGGCGACTTGATCCTTGCTTTCTTAGTACGTGGAGACTCTGGAGAAGGTGGTGTATCTAGTTTCTGGATGATGGGTGATGGCGTGATCTGTGCCGTTTTCGAGGGTCTTGGTACTATGATGGTAGTCGGTGTGGCGATCCGTAGTGTCTATGTTGCTGGCGGTGATGTCTCCTTCTCCGATGTTGTCGGTTGTCGGCATGCTGGAAGCGGCGATCTGGTCGTCGGTGGTGGCGGTCGTCTAGCAGCTGTGGGCCACTCGCCAGCTGAGGGTTCAGGCAGCCTCCTACTTTCGGCCCTCATTTTGTAGACTGGTGGCGTCTTGTGAAAGGTCAGTTCGACGCAAACATGATTTTTCCCGTCAGCCATCCTCCAGAGAGGATGACCAACAAACTGGTGCTCACTCAGGGCCCTGAATAGTACTGCAGGAATAACGGACTCAGCCATGGTCATTCGTTAGTCGTTATCTAGACGATGTTGACACTTGGAAGGTCGAATGATGTGGACATGGAGACTGATACTCAGTTCAGCTCAGTTCAGTTGAGATTTTTAACGCTACCAGGCAACTGAGTTACATAGAGGCAGCGACTGATACTCTCCAGGGGTGGGGGGAGGGGTCTAGTATTTTCCAAGGATAGGAAGTGATACTCACCTGAAGTAAGGACTACTACTCTTCAGGGATGGGTCTAATATTATCCAAGGATTGGAAGTGATACTCAACAGGTCTATAGATCTATTTTCTGAAATTTTATAATATCCTATTTTTAATCTCCTCCAGCCTTACAAACTGAAGGATTTATGTATTAATCTATTCATTATTATTTATTTTTATTGTATTTATTTTGTTTTATTTATTTATTTATTTATTTATTTATTTATTCATAAGGTGAATGTGCACATTTTCAGGGGAGGTAACAATAAGAAAAAGTGCCTCCCTACGGAAAAGGGGAATGAATACTTTCCTTTAGAGTAGACCCCTGGCTTGGCGTGTAGAAAAGAAAAATAGGAAGTAACAAAATTAGTCTGCTCTGTAAAAAATGGCCGTAAATCCACGAAGTGCATTTTCCCCCTCAACCCATTTATGCCGGATGGACTCTTCTAACTCAACTCTTTGTACCGGTCCATTTCCAGTAGAAGAGGAGTCTGGCTAATTTTATTTATAGTGTGGTTTATAAAATATCCTGTATTTAATGCAAATAGTGTAGACCCTGATATTAGCAAACAATGTAGACCAAGATCAAACATCGCATATGCGCGTCTACATTGTCTGCCAGTGTCCCTTTTACCGCGCACGGCATGACCCCACTAGACTGACTGGGCCGTAAAACCTCAATACAAACAATATCCATTTTATGGGACGCCTGGCAGCAATTAAGAAACAATAGAGTGACAAGCCAAAAAAAGTATAATAACGCATGACATGTATGAGCCATACACCAGAAAGTTACCTTTATGGCGCCTTAAAGTTTAAGGTTGTGTTTACTTTATGATTGTTTTTTCATGTGGGTGTTAGTCTTACTCTTTGTTGCTTTGTGGTTTATTCTACGAGGCGATTTGTTGTATGTCTTTCCGTGTGTCATTTTGTTCTTGTGTTTTTTCAATCCTTTTACTATTGCGATTACCTCGCTTGGGGAAGAGAGAGCTAATCTTAGTGCTTTTCGTACGTTTGTTCGGTTTGTGCTTGTTTAGATTTGTCGGTTTCCTCTTCCTCATGGGGTCTGGGAAGTGCTGCGGTTTGTGATTGTGGCACTCCCTGGACTTTTCTCTTACCTTTTTTACCGTATATAACGCTATGTATTGGACAGCCCGGACTGAGCAATCAGTACTGACCCAGATCCTACGTTACAGAACCCGGTCTCTAATCGGCGTCTACACTGTTAACTACTAATTCACCAGTTTTTATACAAATCAAGATGTACTAAAATGGACTTTTGTTCAATGTTATGACAAGTATGATAAGGAGGTGGGATATACGGTATAAAGAAGGCCATGAAATCTAACCTTAACATATGCTAACGTCCCTTTGCACTAGCGTTTCCGGTGACGTCACAACTCAACGTTCTAATTCTTGGCGACTACGTTATCTTAAACCGTCGACCATGTGACAAGTCGTGGGGCCCGCTGTAGGATTGAATCGGTCGTGCTTAATTTTGTTTGCCTTGGACAGCATGCCAATAATGTCAACTTGGCATACCACGAATTTTCTGCATTATTTTCCTTTTAAAATGAAAGTACTTTGTCCAAAAGTTCATCGCCATATTTTTGTCTGGGTGGTTTTATGGACGCTGTTCTTTCCAAGATGGCGGTTATATTTATAAGGCCTAATAGAATTACATGCTCACAAGCTGACAAGTGGAGACTAGTCTGTTGATGCCATAGTTACGAGTTCCTTGGGTTGATTTCCTCTTACAGGATTACTTTGAGGCAGACAGCATAAAGTGTGTCGTGTTTAGAGGCTATTTAAGGAGGCAAAGAAACCGTGTCTCAAGGAGACAAAAAGTAAATCGATCGCGATCGAATTGAACTCGCTACTTGGTACATTTAGATCGATCGCGGACCATACGTCGGTTTTCACAGTGCATGTTATGAGACTGATTAAAGGAAACGTATACCTCCTGTGTACAACTTTTGGAGCAGAACTAGGTCAGCATTACAAACACAATAACAAAATGTGGAAAATAACCTTTGTCGGCTGACACTTGGATTTCTAGGAAGAGATAAATTTAGGCACACTAAGTCGGTAAAGCGACCAAGGTCACATTATCATGCTAGTGGGACATGTTATCTTGCTGATAGCGCCTTGCCAATGAAATCTTATATGAAATAACAAGTATCATATTTCTGGACTTAAATGGATTACATGACCAATCACCGCATTACTGTGGAATGTGGCAACTTTTTGTCAAACACGCGTCCGTCTGATGCAAACGCATAACAAGCTGAAACAAATTCAGCTGTCTTGGCCAAAAAGCCACCAAAACTTGTCTGGATAGAGCATGTGACGTTTTAGGCCAGTGTAGCCCGATAAGTTGGCGCATATATTAGGATACACACATAGAGTATAAAACAAATAAGTGCCAGTGTTTTACATCCGGGCAAATGATTCAACAGGTATAAATTTTCAAAATACTTCAACCAAAACCTAAGGCGTAAAAAAGCTGTGTTTCCACTAATATCTGAAAAAAAAGTTTGGTCGGTAGGTAGGAGAAACTTTTTTTTTTTATCCCCCGACTGATAGCGATCAACATGGCATCCTTGTGCGCTCCATAACTTTACTACCCTTAGACATATTTTGATAATATTTGTAGGAACGTAGAGGAGGACCAACAGGCGTCTCCCGAGCAAGAGAGACAACTCTCACTGTCTTCATTATGTAGTTACCTCCCCTGAAGCCGAAATCTTGTACAGGACTTAACTCCCATACTGTTTTAGGACCAGTAGACGTGTCGCGTGCAAGAGAGACAACTCTCACTTTATTATGTAGTTATCTACCCTGAAGCAGAAATTGCAGCCTCATCCTTGTGCTCTCCATAACCTTGATACCCTTAGACATACTTTGATAATATTTAGTAGGGAGGACCTGTAGGCGTGTCGCGTACAAGAGAGACAACTCTCACTGTCTTCGTTATTATAATCTCCCCTGAAGCCAAAATCTTGTGCATGCCATAATCCCCATAATGTTTGAGATAATTTGATAATATTTAGTAGGGATGAAGAGGAGGACCAGTAGGTATGTCGCATTCAAGAGAGACAACTCCCACTTTATTCGTTATGTAGTTATGGCCCCTGAAGCAGAAATTGTACTCATCCTTGTGCGCTCCATATCTTTTATACCCTTAGACATATTTTGGTACTATTTGGTAGGAATGAAAAGGAGGAGCATTAGGTGTGTCACGTGCAAGGGAGACTCAATGTCTTCATTATGTAGTTATCTCCCCTGAAGCCGAAATCTTGTGCAGGACATAACTCCCATACTGTTCGAGATAATTTGATAATATTTGGTAGGGATGAAGAGGAGGACCAGTAGGCATGTCGCGTGCAAGAGAGACAACCCCTCACTTTCTTTGTTATGTAGTTGATTCCCCTGAAGTCGAAATCTTGTGCAGATCATAACTCCCATACTGTTTGAGATAATATGATAATATTTGGTAGAGATAAACAGGAGTACCAGTAGGCATGTCACATGTAAGAGAGACAACTCTCTTCTTCGTCCCCTGAAGCCAAAATCTTATACGCTCCATAACTTTGATATCCTTAGACATATTTTGATAATATTTGGTAGAGGCACTGATATCGAACAGTAAGCGTGTCACATGCAAGAGAGACAACATCTGCCGTGGTTGTTTTCTATGACCTCCCCTGAATGAATTTCTTAGCTAAATTCTCGAGTATGTTTGAAATATTTTGATAATATTTGGTAGAGGCATTGATAAGGACTAGTAGGCACGTCGTGTTCAAGAGTACTCTCACTTTCTCCATTATGTACTTATCTCCTCTGATGCCGAAATCTTGTGCAGTCCATAACTCCCATACTGTTTGAGATAACTTGATAAGTTTTGGTAGGGACACGTGTCAGGTCAAGAAGGTGTGTAGCATGCAAGAAGGACAACTTTTACTCTGTTGAGTTTTTACCCCAATAAACAAACAGCAGGTTTTTTTACCTTTACAGGGCATTTATATTTGCTATTATTTCTGAATATGTACGCTCACAAATTCAAAGTATTTGCAAATATTGTGTATCCTGTATAAATTATCATATCAGAAGTAATTATTAGATGAGTTTGACAAAAATAATTAAAAAATAATAAAAGAACACGCAAAATAAAATCATTCACTTTTCGAGACATCTTGCTGACAAGGTCAAAATGCGCAGAACCGCAAAGGTACACCTATTTTTGTTTTCACTTATTACTTTGATCACATTTCATACTATCTTTGCATCTTTTTACTCTGCTCTCGTTCACTATATCCATGATATCGATTGAAATACATTAGATTTAGAAATGGCGGTTTGGTCGGGGGATTTGCCATCTCCTTTGATGGCTATTTTTACTTTTCTATTTTTTCTTCAGAAAAAAACAGGGTCTGGCCTGTAATTTTATGAAATTACAGGTATTTTGTTGAGGGTCGGTGCTGTCCTTTTTTATTTTGCATTTTTACTTATTAAAAAAAAGCAGTCGGGTGATTGAAACAGGGTCGGTCGGGTTAGTGGAAACACGGCTGTTTTTTTTTTTTTTTTTTTTTTTGTTTCTTTTTTTTACGATGAACGTCAGTCAGAATGAAATTCACCTCTTATATTAACACTTTGTTTTACAGGGATATTGTCCAGTATTTATGAAATTTGGAATAATCTCTTACAAAATAAACGAAAACCAGGTAATAAACCCAACAGCAGTCAACACGATATGACACCAATCGAACTTTAGGTCCATTACGCATAGCATCGTGTAAACGAATGTAGTTAAACGTCGAATGAAAATAGGTTCATCTAAGGAAACTGTTAAACGTATGTAAATACACTGACTCAGAACAGAAACGATACTTGGATTCAATAAAACACACACACACACACACACACACACACACACACACACACACATACACACACACACCTTTTATAAAATTTGAGTTTAAAAGTGCCAATGTGATCTTGAAGATGAGGTCAAGGTCACCAAAATCTAATCACTTCTTTCTCCTGTCCCAGTGAAATATCTATGCTAGTTTGATCAAATTCCATCTATTGATTCACGAGATAGAAGGCACACAGGGCTCAGTTTTAGTCATTATAATGTAGTGACATTGAAAATTAAAATGTAATGACCCTTAAAACGAGGTCAAGGCCACCAAAACCTAATATTCTTCCCGTGTTCTAATGATGTATCTGCTAGTTTGGTAAAATTCTAGTCATATAGTGTGCACACAATAAATTTTCTATCAAAATGTGAGTTTTAAAGTACCGATGTGACCAAAAAAAAACGATATAAATGTCATCAAAATCTAATCACTTCATTCCCCGATCCCAATGATGTATCTGTTCTAGTTTGATCAAATTCCATCTTTTGATTCATAAGACAGAGTGCACACAAGGCTCACTTTTAGAGTTTTAATAATATAGTAACCTTGAAAATAAGGTCAAGGTCACTAAAATCTCATCACTTGTTTCTCCTGTCCTAATAATGTATCTGTGTTAGTTTAGTAAAATTCGGTAAAACAAAATTTGGTAAAATAAAAGGTTTGTGTTTCTCAGCGGTCATCTATAGGGCAACGTTACTTTACGACCCTCTTGCATCAGTTGTTTTTCCGTTCATGAACGCCAACAGCCCCCCGCAACAGACGCCTCACGCTGTTCCGACAGGATAACGCTTGATGCCACATCGCTGGTATCTACACATATTTAAGAAATACCGGTAGATTTCGTTTCTCTGAGGTTCAACGAAGTATGAATACAACGGGTCTCGAGCAAAGTAAGTGGCGCCCGAAGGACGTCGCGTACACTTTGCAGGGGATCCGTTGTTTTCATACTTCTTTGAACCTCAGAAAAATGAAATTCATCTCTTATCTTTACGCTTTGTTTTAATATTTTTTAGTCATAATTTGTGAAAATTTGATTGAAACCTTGCAAAATTAGTGGCGAATTAAGTCACCATGACGTAACGTTAATCAAACGTTACGTCGGCCAATCAGCTATTGCTTATATCAGTGACGTCGCTTTCGCTTAACGTCGCGTGAACCGAGTGTAGTTCACCGATGTAAATATCTGTAATTGAATGTATGTACCTTTTATTTTTTGAGTCATCACATATAGTAGCTTTATGCAGCGGTCACTTGTTAGCTCGGTCCCGCCGGTGATAGTGGAGATACATCGGGGCTTAAGTGCTTGATTTTAAAACTAGCATCATACCAAAATAGGTTCATGTGAGTAAATTTTGGCAAGTGAAAATATCTGTAATTGAATATAAATACCATTTTTTTTTTTTTTTTTTTTTTTGAGTTATCACATATTGTTAGCTTTATGCAGTGGTCACTTGTTAGCTCGGTCCCGCCGGTGAGGCTTAAGTGCTGGATTTTAAAATCAGCATCATATCTGCAGAAACGGATAAATGCCGGGTTTTTGATTCCACGTTTGAATATGCAGATTCTTTACATTTACCGGTGGGGAATTTGAGCGGGGCTTTTGGCAGCTTTTAAAATTGGACCAGCAATCAGGGCATTTACCGGGACTTTGTTTCTAGCAATATTGCTTAAAGTGGTTCATGGGGGTAAATTAAAAACGTTCATTCTAAGCGAGACTTCGGAACGGCTGGGGATCGTAGCTAGGTGGGGCAATATCTCACTCGGTGTGGTCCTCCGGCCCGAAGAAAGTCTCAAATCGGAGATGCTGAGTCTGGCGCTGACATCTAGTAAATACTTGGACATAACAAATGTATTAAGCCCTAAGGACAGCTAAGAATGAGAAGACTGTTATTGTAGTGGTTTTTTGGTTTTTGTTTTGTGTTGAGGTTTTATGGCCCAGTCAACCCAATGCGATCAGTTTACCTAACCACACGTTAACTGGGCAGGCTTATATTGTAGTGATAGACCCAGAGTCGTTGCTGATAGATTTGATAGTTCTAATGCAAAAATGAACTATAATTAGCATGTATATACATTTTAGTTTACATCGAGCGAGTGAGTAAATACTAGGTCTCTATTCTCGGAATTCATGTAGTAACTATCTGCTGGTCATGAGCCTGGAAAAGTCGTACCCCACCCCCTTCCAGTGGAGTAGGGTTGGGTAGCCAGCTCGCAGATTGCTCGGTGTTCGGAGACCTCACGTGCTCTGTACATATTGTAAATATTTTATGCCTGTTCAATAATAAATGCCATGTATACTTTTATAATCACTGACCATATGCAAGACTGGCATTCATGTTAACCCTTAAAACGCCAAGAAAATCTGCATCTGAAAATGTTGTCTGTTTATGTCGTCTGCTAAATATTCTTGCAAACTTTTCAAACCTATTTTTGCATACTGGCAAACAGTGTGGACCCAGATCAGACTGCTCCAGGAACAGTCTGATCTGGGCCACATTGTTTGCAAAAATGAGTTTTAAACTCACAAGCAGATGACAAAGCAGACGACAATTGTTGTGATTGGCAGTTTAAGGGTTAAATATGTTGTCATCTTGAAATAAAGTTATCATTATTTTTAGTCCCCGTTATTCTCCGGCCCCGTGGATCCGTTGTTAGAAATGGTTGGTGCATTAGCTGTATTAGAGGCTGATTTCAAGCATAAGAATTACTTACTTGCATATAATGATTTATGGGTAGGTATTAAGTTGCCGAACTGCACCCGACAATACTATTATTTTATTAAACTACCAGTGTAAATGTATACTTTCAAGGTTTCATGGTAAAGCCGCGTGATTCAATGCTCGAATACATTCTGTGTATATATACTTGAGAAAAACTGGATTTCAGGGAATTGAAGTTAATAGACATTTACAGGTATTGAACAAATACGTGTAGAGTTGAGCTGATGTCCTTTTAGCATAACATCATTGAATACAGAACCAAGTAGACGCCTGGATTTCCTACCCGTGCAAAGTACATCGCAACAGCTGCTTTACGCTTGAAAAGTATATCGCAACAGCCATAGTACGCTTACAAAGTACATCGCATCAGCCGCCTTGCGCTTGCAAACTACTCACATCGGCCAAAGTACACTTAAACATTACAGCACATCAGCCGCATTGTTCTTGCAGATTGTATCGTATCAGCCGCATTGCGCTTGCAAAGTACATTGCAGCAGTCACAGTGCGCTTACAAAGTACATCGCATCAGCCACAGTACGCTTACAAAGTACAGAGCATCAGCCGCAATGCGCTGGCAAACTATATCCCATCAGCCTTCTTGCGCTTGCAAGATGGATCGCAGCAGCCGCCTTGAGCTTGCATTGTACATCGCAGCAGACGTATTGCACTGGAGGATCAATTGGCAATGCCAGTATACGGATAATACCGAACTCCCTACCTGTGTTGTTGATGGAGTCAGTACTGTGTAATGTCGATCGAGGAACACGGCTTTTGACCAAGTCATAACAGTAAAATATACTATTGTTATTGTCAATCGCCCAATCTGATAAGGTTTTCGATAAGCTCAGTCGATTGTTTTTGTATGTATGATAATATATAGGCGTTTTTTGTTTTTGGCAGCACAGGTATGAAGAATGGTATTATCATCGTGCACAAGGTCTCAGCAAAATCGAGCATGACAAAACTACGAATATAAAACTGCTCGAATTTCAACTCTCTGATTTACCCGCACTTTATTACTGACCATTTGTTGTCAGAGAGAGAGAGAGAGAGAGAGAGAGAGAGAGAGAGAGAGAGAGAGAGAGAGAGAGAGAGAGAGAGAGAATCAGTCGTGGTTTGTTGATATATTTCATCTGTTGCTTTGTTAAAGTTATACCCCTCTGGTTGCCACAGGTTTTAAAATAGTCATGTGACGAATAGCGTGATATTTAAAAATACATGCCTACAAAGGACACAGTTTTCAACAGGATCGTATGTTGAAAATATAATGACATACAATCAGGTGAGGGATAACTAGCGCTATATTTAGAAGTACATATATATAAAGGACAAGGTTCCCACTGGATCGTATGTTCAAAATATGGTGACATATTTTAGGAAGATCTGGTAAATTAATTGATGATTATAAAATGTTAAATAAGAAGACTATGCAGTGCACAATAAAACGCCTCACACAAGAGAATTCAGCGCATAGTAAATACACAAATAAGCGCACGAACAACATGTAGACCAGCCAAACTCCATATCGACCAGCCCCTAAGTCTCATATGGAAGACAGCACAAGGCCAAACATGCCTTTAGGGCCGGAATCTGCTCTGGAAACACCGTTCCTCGACGTGCCCAGGTCCGGGCAGGTCGGTAAGTAGAAACTCCAGGTTCGTTCCCATGGCCCTTTGATTTGCATCATGGAGGCTGCCTCGATTTTGTTGCTGACCTCATTGTTAAATTGTCATTTCCCCAGTATTTTAGTAATATGTCAGCTAATAAGATACAGTATTGATGTCGCGTGCAACACTTCTATATATGCAATTGCTGTGATCTGTCTTAAATCTTGTATGTAATTTTGTTTGTCTAATTTTTAAGTCGGTTAATAGTCATACATGTTACTCTGTTGATACGTTTCCGACTTAAATAAAATTTGTCTTATTTCTTTTGAGATACCTACGGTGATCAGCATATCGACCAGCCCTCCAGTATTCAATTGAGAAGTTCACCATGCCAATCAGCAGATCGACCAGGCTTCTAGTCTTCATTTGAGAAGATCACCATGCCAATCAGCAGATCGACCAGCCCTCCAGTATTCAATTGAGAAGATCACCATGCCAATCAGCAGGTTGACCAGACTTCTACACCCCAATCTAGGAGATCAGAATGTCAAACATGTCCGAGATACCAACGGGTAGCAGCACATCGACCAAAACTCTAATCCCCAATCCAGGGGACCAGAATGTCAAACATGTCCGAGATACCAACGGGTAGCAGCACATCGACCAAAACTCTAATCCCCAATCCAGGAGATAAGAATGTCAAACATGTCCGAGATAACAACGGGTAGCAGCACACCGACCAAAACTCTAATCCCCAATCCAGGAAATCAGAATGTCAAACATGTCTGAGATACCAACAGGTAGCAGCACATCGACCAAAACTCTAATCCCCAATACAGGAGATCAGAATGTCAAACTGGCTACTTGAGGTTATACAGTTAATAATGTTATGCAAAAACATGACAAAATTTCTCCTTTGCCATTGCAAACAATGCAGTCGATTTGAGAGCTATCACTTGACTAACTGGGCCGCGCCATGCGTAAATGTGTCTTTGGGATATGCAGACAGAGAAGGCCCTGATCAAACTGCGTGGATGCCTAGTCTGGTCAGGACCTTCGGTCCACTTACAGAATCATCACATATAGAATGCATCAATGGTGAGCAAATGACAGGGTTACTTTGCTCATGCGCAAGATGATCTGAATCTGCTTTTGCGCATGCTCGAATGCACTTTGTTGCTTGACGCGACCCAGCTAATGAAGATACTGGTGAGGGATTCGGAATTTTACATAAAATGGACAAACACAAACAAACAACAAACCAAAAAAAAAACAAAAAAAAAAATACTAACGTTTTGGGGTAGAACATTTTCTGACTAGGAATTTCAAGTATACAACAAGAAAAGACATCTAGCGAGCATATACTCAGTCTGATAGTAAAGGCTAGGCAGACGGTCCCTATCAGCCAGTCTTGTCTGCTCGGGACCTCTAATACAGCTTAGGAAATCAGTAAAAAGTGTAGACCAAATCTATGGAATGAGTGGAATACAAGGCTGATCAACGCCCTAGGTTTTCGAATAATGCCACAACGTTTTTGTTTTCCAGCACTCATTGCACACACAAAAGCGAATACTGCAAATGTGAATATATGCGTTTTTTTGTTCGTATAAACGGTAAAGCTAATTTTCCAGAAGGTGTTGTTCAGTTAAGATTTGAGTCGCAATGTGAGATTAAAAAAAAAAACAAACAAAAAAACAACAACAAAAAAAAAACAAAAAAAACGATAACTCAGATCAACCTGTGCGTTCGCACAATCACATCTGTGCATTCGTGTCAGCTTCAGCTTACAGAACCCTTGGACACTTGGATACTATCAACGAATAGACAAGGCCCTGAACGGATTCCGCGAACACACAGTCTGAGTGACTCTACGCCAAATTTTGAGGCCTGATAAGAGCTTCCTCTTATCGTATTTAATTTAAATACCCTTTTCTCATGTTGGTATCCACTTGTTAAGATGACACTTAGATACAGCAATGTGCACCATTGTGATAGAAGTGTCACTCTGAACGAAGACAATTGAAGTCAAGGAGGGCGCAATTATGTTTCCATTGTTCATTTGTCCACTTCTTAGAAAAACAATAGAGACAAAAGACAGACAAAGAAAGACAAAAATGTAGTTTAAGTGGATTTTTGTGAAAAATAAACTTTTGTTCTGTTATGTTTGTTGCATTTCTAAGGATTTCCGGTTTTGAACAAAAAAAAAAATCAAAAAAAATCAACACAACAAACTGCTCAGCTTACCGTTTTCATGTAGATTCAGATGAGTCGGGATATAGGCTATATTATATTCAGCCTATTTAAGACCTATTGTTTTGTCTAACAAATTGTGTGTCAACACACACACACACACACACACACACACACACACACACTCACACACAAGAAAAAAAAACATAATAGTATCATCTGGAAATTTAAAGCTTAAAAAAAGTAAACTTTAATCGTGAGGCAACTGTCAAAATGGGTTAGACCCTCACATGAAAAGCAGCTGCGCAGGCTAATCTTAGCCTTGCTGTCTACCATTAATTCTTGTTAAAGTACGTGTGATAATCATTTTAAAAGATATCATTTTAAAAGATAATAAGTGTCAATATGAAAATGCAATCCAGTACTGCTGTTTCGTATTACAAGAAGTACACTATTTTTTGTTTGCTAGGTCTCTGTATAAGGTGCTTTTAACACTAAGCACACTCACTAACATTTTCAGCAGACGACAGTGTGTGTGTGTGTGTGTGTGTGCGTGCGTGTGTGTGTGTGTGTGTGCGTGCGTGCGCGCGCGCGCGCTCGGGGGCGGGGGTGTAGGGGTGGGGCGCTGTTCCATTAATAGGTATGGTTCAGACGTGCCGCTGGAATAGCCTTCGTTTTTTGATATTATAGATATATCAATAGGTAAGGTTTTCAGGCTTTTTGTATATGATTAGGTCTATTTACTCCCAGCTCTGTATGTGAATAGCCCTCTTATCTGTTTTTTAATCTAACAACAAAAATCAATAACTAAGGTAGCACTGACTCTTGAGATTACTGCAGTTAATTTATTATTTACCATACTATGTGGAACACACACACACACACACACACACACACACACACACACAGAGAGAGAGAGAGAGAGAGAGAGAGAGAGAGAGAGGAATTTAAAGCGAGATCTAAAGTAAAAGGACATGAAATATATGAATATAGTCAGGAAATCCTCGTAGTATATGAATAGGATACTTTTTTGCAAACAAACTTATGAATTATAGGTATATAGTTTGATATTTGCAGAATATATGACAAAATAGTAGGGTCATAAAAATTCCAGCCGCCGCACGTCTGTATCATATCGAAGGTTAAGACGCTTCCCCCTGCCCCTTCCCCCACCCCCCCTCCTCTCCACCCCGCCCGTGGAAAGCCAAGAGGAAGTCATAAAACATGTACAGACTGGTAGAAATCTTTCAAGTGTATGGAACCTCCTTAATTCCGACGGTTGTTATTCTGTATTTAACTTAAGCATTCGTACACATCGTCTAAACTTGTCTTAAAATTGGGACAAGTCCACTTGACTACCTATGTTGGGTCCAAACTCTGCTTGATGAGTGGCAAACGGCGTACAACCTGAATATACGCCACGTCTGTGGCGTCTGATATTGGACTACACTGTTTATCTGTCCTAATCCTTAGGGTGAATATGGTAAGACTTATCAGACAAAAAAAAACTGCCATTTTGCTGAATATTCAAAAAAAAAAAAAAAAAAAAAAACGAACAAAAGGAAGAAAGAAAGAAATAAGAAAAAGAAAATAAAATATCTGTCTCTATACATAACTAAGCGTATTTTTGCAAAAGAATACATGCAGAAATAAAACATTTATTTTCAAAACGACACTGTTTCACATTTGTGCTGTTTATTACACGGGAGTAACTATTTTATGTAACAGCCGAGTAGATATCAATATTTAACTGAACACATGGGGATGACCTACATTTTCTACTGGTTTGTATGCAGTGCATACGTGCTTGATATTGTGCATAAATGACTGTATTAATACAACAAAAGCTAATATGTCAACGCATTGATGTATATAAAGTGCAGACAGGACATCTGGCTGTTACATTTAATGTAAGTACCCCACATACGTTATGGTCTGTATTATTTATACTGACCCAAAATGAAACGCCATGCTACTAAATGGCAAAAGAAACAGACTAATGTCATATGATTGCAAAAATGATGGAATATGTAAAACGTGCTCGTAAATCAACAACAAAGGGTACATTTGAATTGCCTGAAACTATTCCAATAAGCATTCTTTATAAATCTACAACGGGCCGTTATCTGCCCG
>OZ024838.1:36660207-36713331 GCA_964016985.1 Anodontia alba
ATATATATATATATATATATATATATATATATATATATATATATATATATATATATATATATATATATATATATATATATATATCCTGACAATGCTATATTTTATTACTTTGTACAGGTGAGGGAATATACTACATGTATATGGACAAAAAACGCTTAGCATGCTGAGGAATAATTATAAGCAGACGACATTTGGAAATATGCTTCTTATCTTTCCCAGAAACTAGGCTTTGATATTTCATGCAAACTGCGTGAAATGTCAAAACCTATTCTATGGGAAGAAATAAGAAAAAAATATCATTTTGTTGTCTGCTGAATCAAGTTGCCCATAGAGTGGTAAAAGTAATATAAGTATTAGATAACGTGTGTTTATGTTCTGTTTATCTAAACTACCTTGAATGTTTTGTTCTTTCTTTACAAAACTTTGATTTAAAATGTGCAATAACCGTGTAAAACTTCGTCTTTCTAACAAAAGACTAAACGTGGATCAATTCTATGTTAGCCAAGCTAATATCACTGCTCTGTTTTTTGTTTTTTGTTTTTTGTTTTTGTTTTTTTTTTTTGTTGTTTTTTTTTTCCGAATGCGTTAAAATATATTCCGAAAGGAAAGGAAGAAAAACGGATGCAGTATGGCATGACAAATAAAAACGTGAAACGATAATACCCCGTGATTATCATGTCCGGGGCAGATAACTCTGTCACGTGACAAATTGACGAAATTTGCCCATTACCAAACTCAAACCAGATCTGCACAATACCAATTCACACATCAAGTTTGGTGAAAACCCATTGAGATTTACTCAAGTTATTGTCCTGAGACGAAAATACGTATGTGCAGCGGGCAGATTACTCTGCCAAAATTGGCGAAATTTGCCCAAAAGCAATCCCAAAGCAGATCTCTAAGTTATCAGTGCACATGGCAAGCTCCGTGAAAATCCATTTATAATTAGTGATGTTATCTCCGAAAAAAGAAGAAAAAAAAAAAAAAAACACACACACACACACACACACACACACACACGAAAACAAAAAACAAAAAAAAAAAAAAAAAACAAATGGACGTGACACGGGCATATAACTCTGTCAAAAATTGACGAAATTTTCCCATTCGCAATCCGAAATTAGATCACAAGTTCGTAATAAGTTTGATGAAAATCATTAAATATTTACTTAAGTTATCACCCGAAAACGTAAATACGGACGGACGGACGTACGACAGACGGTCAGACAGACGGACGTGCACACAGACACACAAACTTCCTTAATTTCAAGGTAACTTTCGCAAAATAGAAATAAATGCGCAGGGGCATTGCATTTCAGTCTTACAAGATAGCGTCATAACATTTCAGTCCTACAAGATTGCTCGATCCAAGCAGTCTGATCAGTCTTCATAACATTTCAGTCCTAAAAACATTAAACGATCCACACAGTCTGATCAGTCTTCTTAACATTTCAGTCCTACAAGACTGCACGATCCACGCAGTCTGATCAGTCTTCATAACATTTCATTCCTGCAATACACGATCCACGCAGTCTGATCAGTCTACATTGCATTTAAGTCCTACAAAATTGCACGATCCACGCAGTCTGATCAGTCTTCATAACATTTTAGTCCTACAAGACTGCACGATCCACGCAGTCTGATCAGTCTTCATAACATTTTAGTCCTACAAGACTGCACGATCCACGCAGTCTGAGCAGTCACTATAACATTTCAGTCCTACGACTGCACGATTAACGCTGTCTGATTAGAGTATTCATAAGATTTCAGTCCTACAAGACTGCACGATCCACGCCGTCTGATCAGAGTCTTCATAACATTTTAGTCCCACAAGACTGCACGATCGGCGCTGTCTGATCAGAGTCGCCATAACATTTCAGTCATACCACTGCACGATCCACGCAGTCTGATCAGTCTTCATAATATTTCAGTCCTACAAGACTGCACGATCAACGCAGTCTGATCAGTGTCTTCATAACATTTCAGTCCCACAAGACTGCACGATCCACGCTGTCTGATCAGAGTCTTCATAACATTTTAGTCCTACAAGACTGCACGATCCACTCTGTCTGATCAGATTCTTCATAACATTTCAGTCCTCCAAGATTGCACGATCTACGCAGTCTGATCAGAGTCTTTATAACATTTTAGTCCTACAAGACTGCACGGTCCACGCCTCATGATCAGAGTCTTCATAACATTTTATTCCTACAAGACTGCAGGATCCACGCAGTCAGATCAGTCTTCATAACATTCAGTCCTATAAGACTGCATGATCCACGCAGTCTGATCAGAGTCTTCACAACATTTCAGTCCTTCAAGACTTCACGAGCCACGCAGTCTGATCAGTCTTCATAACATTTCAGTCCTACAAGACTGCACGATCCACACAGTCTGATCAGTCTTCATAACATTTCAGTTCTACAAGACTGCACGATCCACATAGTCTGATAAGAGTCTTCATTACATTTCAGTCCTACAAGATTGCACGATCCACGCAAGTCTGATCAGTCTTCATAACATTGCAGTCCTACAAGACTGCACGATCTACACAGTCTGATCAGTCTACATAACATTTCAGTCCTTCAAGACTGCCCGATCCACGCAGTCTGATCGGAGTCTTCATACTATTGCAGGCCCACAAGACTGCACGATCTACACAGTCTGATCAGTCTTCATAACATTTCAGTTCTACAAGACTGCACGATCCACATAGTCTGATCAGAGTCTTCATAATACTTCAGTCCTACAAGACTGCACGATCCACGCAGTCTGATCAGTCTTCATAACATTGCAGTCCTACAAGACTGCACGATCTACACAATCTGATCAGAGTCTTCATAACATTTCAGTCCTACAAGACTGCACGATCCACGCAGTCTGATCAGAGTGTTCATAACATTTCAGTCCTTCAAGACTGCACGATCCACGCAGTCTGATAAGTCTTCATAACATTGCAGTCCTACAAGACTGCACGATCCATACAATCTGATCAGAGTCTTCGCTGTCGGTCTGAAGACGCTGTGGATCCTTAATTACCCACAGAGAACCTTACAAAGACTGTTCAGACTGCGCGGATGCGCAGACAGATCTAAGTCTTCGCTGGGATTATTCATGTGACACATTGTGGTAAACCGCCCCCCCCCCTCCCCCCCCCCCACCCAAAGAAAAAAAAACAAAAAAAAAACTCATACCACGTGCTGACTGCTAAGATCCATACCAGAATGCGTGCTGGACAGGCTGTTCTGGACATTCGCTGAACATCACATTATTTCTCGAGCATTTCTCAAAACTGTACATGTTCAGCGCAGTTTCAGCAGACGACAGATTGTAGTAATTTCATACTTGTTTGTTTTTTGTTTGTTTGTTGTTGTTTTTTTTTCCAGAAAATAGGCTTTTACATTTCCTGCAAATTGACTTCTAATGAGATATCAAAGTTTATATTCTGGGGAAAATGAGAAAACTATTTCAAAAATGTCGTCTATTGATTTTTTTACCCAGGGTGCAAAGCATTAAAAGCGGCCTTCCACTGAATACGATATACAAACATTACCAGTGGATCCTATGTCGCAAAGGAAAATTTTGACTTATAAATGTGTTCATCGTTCAACATTTTTTTTTTTTACTTATCACATGTAGCAGACCTATAAAACTCATTCAGTGAGCCCTGGGATGAGTAATGGAGATTTCTAATACGCAACGGCATGTAGCCCATCGCATTCTGGAAAGTGTATTTAGCAGACGATCTATTGAAATATCATTATAGATTTCGCACAGAACACAGGGCTCAAAATTGCACGTAAATTTTTTCCTTAGGAGTCAATTCAATATGCAATATGTTGGGCTCTATATTTTAAGGCAGTTAAATCTGTCTGTCGTCTGCTAAATACAACTTGCAGAACAATGCAAATGATTGGTGTGCATCGGCGAGCCACCTAAACAAAGCTAACACCTGCACGCGAGCATTCACTGCCGGTCTGAAGTAACGGAAATCTTCTTTAAAGGGGCTGTAAAATAATATTGAAGATTACTAGGATGAATCACAATCACAGAACACACCAGGAGGAGGAGCAAAACACACCAAGATAAACAGTACATAAACCAAAAGCCAAAGAAATGCGAAGCAACTAGGTCTCTCTTCCCCAACAATCACATAACACACCAGGAGGAGGAGCAAACACACCAAGATAGACAGTACATAAACCAAAAGCCAAAGAAATGCGAAGCAACCAGGTCTTTCTTCCCCAACAATCACATAACACACCAGGAGGAGGAGCAAACACACCAAGATAGACAGTACATAAACCAAAAGCCAAAGAAATGCGAAGCAACTAAGTCTTTCTTCCCCAACAACCACAGAACACACCAGGAGGAGGAGCAAACACACCAAGATAAACAGTACATAAACCAAAAGCCAAAGAAATGCGAAGCAACCAGGTCTCTCTTCCCCAACAGTCACAGAACACACCAGGAGGAGGAGCAAACACACCAAGATAGACAGTACATAAATCAAAAGCCAAAGAAATGCGAAGCAACCAGGTCTCTCTTCCCCAACAATCACAGAACACACCAGGAGGAGGAGCAAACACACCAAGATAGACAGTACATAAACCAAAAGCCAAAGAAATGCGAAGCAACTAAGTCTTTCTTTCCCAACAACCATAGAACACACCAGGAGGAGGAGCAAACACACCAAGATAGACAGTACATAAACCAAAAGCTAAAGAAATGCGAAGCAACTAAGTTTTTCTTCCCCAACAACCACAGAACACACCAGGAGGAGGAGAAAACACACCAAGATAGACAGTACATTAACCAAAAGCCAAAGAAATGCTTAACTGGTACTAAAAATGCATTCTCTATATTGGTGTGGACTGTGGTCCGTCAACTGTATTTTAGTTATTTAGAACCGTGGGTAAGATAAGTGTAAAGCCATCTACTGAACAGCAACTATGTGTATTTATTATACTAAGCTGGGTCATGGCTTGAGCTCGAACATCTTCGGGACCATGGAACCATGGGTAAGATAAGTGTAAAGCAACTATGTGTATTTATTATACTAAGCTGGGTCATGGCTTGAGCTCGAACATCTTTGGGACCATGGAAATCTCTTCTAGATATGGGTAGTTCGAACCACTGCTCAAGGATAATCATAGCGCCAGGTCAGGGGGCAAAAGGGGATAATTTACGGACTTTTTTGTCGATCTTCTATAATACATGTTTAATGGTATGTTGAGTGTTTTCATTAGATCGCCTAGATCGAGGTGGATTCTAATGAGTACTCACAACATGCAATTCAACGATAAAATAAGACTAAAAACAACTTACATATCACCAGATATTTGTTTTCTTGAACTAGCGGAAGAATATTCTAGGGACTTGAGTACTGCTTATTTAGTTCATCTTCTTATACATACAATATCTATAGTTGACATTTATGGCCAAAACATATTTAAAGAGTAAGCAGATTGTTATATAAGAGACGGAAATCATGAATAGTTACAAGAGATTACCATAAAATGCTATTAACAAAAGGCAAACTAGTAAAGAGGTACAAGAAGAAAAAATGAATTATTAACGTAGAAAAAAAAAAGAAAAAATAAATAAATACTTCACAGGCATAAGCCATACAAACGGTACCGAAACAAATTCAAATTAGCCACGGTAAACGCGTTATCGGTCTTCAAGTCATTGAAGAGTTACTCTAGTTTCATGATGATCAGAGGCGAGTTTCGAGCAAAACAGACTAGAACCGAGCAACAATGTCTTTCTAACGGCACGAAGTCAATTCGTACTCAAGTCAATTCGTACTTAAGTCAATTCGCTCTCCTTTTGGTCAACCCCGTCAACCCCGTACTCATTTTTCGGTAATTCGTACTCAACAATATTTTTTTTCGGTCAGTTCGTCATTTTTTGATCAACTCGTACTCATCTTGGTCAATTCGTCCTCGTTTTGGTCAGTTCGTTCTCACGCTAAATTCGTTTAATTTCGAAAGAAAGAAAGTAAGTAAGTAAGAAGGAAAGAAAGAAAAACAACGAAAGAAAGAAAGAAAGAAAAAAAAACTTCCAGTGATCGCGTAGTTGATGACACGCCATCGCAAATCTCGAAGCTGTCTCCAGACTAAAATTGGTTAAACCTATAAATGTAAACGAGTCCATCGGAAAACCCTACCAGGTGTGGGGCAAACTGCAGCGCTTGGTCTAGGTCTAGTGTTTGCTAAAGCCTGCGTATCTGACAACCTAGGCTGAATTCGTGGATCTGTTTATGTGTGTGAAAATTGCTGGATAAATGTCAAATATTGAAAACTCTGAGTCTACACTGTTATCTCAGGCATGTCTGTCCGAATACGTATAGTAAATAGATACATAAGGTACATACGGACGCACAGTCTGATCAGAATCTTCACTGGGGACATTTTGGATAGCCAAGGATACAGAATTTCTTAATGGGACAACGAAGACTCCGATCTGACCGCGTGGGTGCGCAGACTGATTTGTGTCTTCGTTGGGCGCACATGTCAGACGGTACATTCTCTCATGTTGCGGCTCAAGTATACATTAACTTTTACCACTCTCTGGGCTAGTTCAGCAGACGACAAATTGATATTGTCTCTTATTCAAATGTCAAATCCTGTTTTCTGGGAAAAATAAGAAAACAATATTTCAATATTTCAATATGTTGCCTGCTGAAAATTTTACTCTGAGTCCTAAGCATTAAAGTACATGGGTCATGTCAAGCAAAAAAGGCCTTGATAGCATACGTGACAAAACCCATATCAGCCTGCATGACCACGTAGTTTGATCCGGGTCCTCACTGTCCGCTTACAGACTCATTTCAATATAGACAGTTTGCATGAAATGTCTTTTTTTTTTTTTTTTTTTTTTTTTGGAAAAATAAGAAATATTTTATCTATTTGTCGTCAGAGAGTAATAAAAGCTACAAAAAGGTACGTCCTTATCAGGGTGGCCTGGACTGATTTGATACTATACATGTCATTCTCTTTTGTATGCATGAATGCAGACTTAAATGAATGCACTCTTGTATTGTGTCAACAACACGAAAATAAATAAGGAAGTTTTAAAACTCTGTTTTCATTGGAAGGTTACATGCTAAAAATTCCCCCTTTTATACAACTGCGGTTTTGATTTAAACCTGCTTTATTTCATTGAAATCACAATACAGTCATGCATACACACAATACTCATTAGGATTTAAACGAAAGCATACTGCTTATTTAGTTCATCTTCTTATACATACAATATCTATAGTTGACATTTATGGCCAAAACATATTTAAAGAGTAAGCAGATTGTTCTATAAGAGACGGAAATCATGAATAGTTACAAGAGATTACCATAAAATGCTATTAACAAAAGGCAAACTAGTAAAGAGGTACAAGAAGAAAAAATGAATTATTAATGTAGAAAAAAAAAAGAAAAAATAAATAAATACTTCACAGGCATAAGCCATACAAACGGTACCGAATCTACAGAGGATTGAGAGCACAGGTCAAACGTACAAAGCCCGGGCAGCTGAGGGACTCTATATTCAATTTCAAGAGATTCTATATGATATATACTTACGTATGTATCTTTCCAAGACTAACTAAAATGTATTATATTTAAAGCCAGTACAAAGTCATCATTAAAAATCATAATGAATTATGTTATAAGTTAGGTTACAGTGCCAGTGCACCTGTCTTTAAATCTTTCACTGTTTTTGATGTATGCTTGCACAGCCTCGAATATATGGACATTTGTTTGCTATGATAAATCATTGTTTCCACGCTCGGTGTTGGGGGAGGGGGGGGAGAGTTAATGGGGGTAATTTTGGTACGAGTGTGCGAGCCAGTATTTGGAACCCTACCCCATTCATATACCTGGCCTTTGAAAAAACGGACCCATTCATATACTAGATCATCTGAAATGTTGACCCATTCATATACTGCCCGATGATTTTTTTTGTACCCATTTATTGCTGATAGCCAAGACAAATAATGCAGTCAATTCAATGAATATCAAGAGACCAAGCAGCCTCAAAAATCACTGAGTGAAAAATATGTGCATATACCGGGATGTCAGAAAAAGTGGGGCCTTTCATATACCAATCAAGAAAAATTGGGTCAGTCATATACTTTTTGTTGAAAAAAGGGGGCCAATCATATACCTGGCAGCGCTGAAAAAGGAGGCCATTCGGCACGCACATCCGTACTAAGCCATATATAGGAAGTTACTTTTTGACCCCTAGTCCCACCCCAGGGCATGACTCAGGAGCAAACCTAGCACAGAGTTAAAAGCGTAGGGCTGGGTAAGTAAGATACCAAATTTCAACTTCCTAGCATAAAAGGTACCCAAGTTATGACCTCAAAGAGAAACGTGACATAGGCATGTACGCACGTACGCACATACGGACGTAACATCACAATGAAACGCTATATGCATGCCCCACTTCTGCGTTCGACAGGCGGGGGCATAAAAATGCGCGACCTTTTATCCAAATATCAGTTCATTAAAAGCAAAAGGCAACTTTATAATCTAAAACGTCTACCTACCGAAGCAAAATTTACCTCAAATGAAAGTCGAAGTGTCACCGAACTACAGCCTCAGTATTCATCTGAAAGAAGGGAATTAAATAAAATTCAAACATGGAAACAACTTCAAAATCCATGAAAATATATCATGTCAGGTCAAAAACGTCATTTTATGTCATGAAATGCAGCGGCTGCAGGAAGGAATTTATAGGGGAAAACGGTAACTTCTTGCGTAAAAGGGTAAACCGTACATAACCAGCAAATCCGTGGGACAAAAACAAGAAAGCTAAAAGTAGGTGAATATAAAGATAACTGTGCGAAAAAAAAGTATACCAAATATACAATTTTCCCGTTTTATAAGATGTACACAGAAAGTGCAACTACGACGGGCAAAGGAAAAATAAATGCATTAAAAAAAAAGAACAGGACTGCTTAGGTACTGCTGCCATCAGGATATTCACAGACGAGGACTATTTAACCGCTAATAGCACAGAACGTTATCACGACGTTATGTTCTCATTGCTAGGATATTCACTAAATGTCTTCTTGAAAATCTGCACTAATATGTTAAACCGCGGTAGACTATTAAATTACAGAATATTGTGGCAATATCGGACTTGTTGATTTTCCTATATAATTTCCTTGTATGTGGGACTATTCTATAGAAACACTCTAAATTTTGCGTTTTCATGGCGTTAAATATATGCCCAAAGTTTAAAATCTCACAGCAATGTATGGCTTTCAAATATTGCATCCCTTTTTGTGGGCTTGGCGGCCTAGTGGTTAGCGCACTCGACTTTCAAGCGGGATATCGTGGGTTCGAATCCCGCTCGGGTCGAGACAATTTTCAGACCATTATTACGCCTAGCTCATACTCGACGTGCCCTGGGTTGAGTATAAAGTAGACAGGGCGGCGCTTGGTGACAGACAGCGGCACCAAGTGTGCATGTGTGATCCATGAAAGCAAGGCTGTACAAATATATGTACATCATAGCAATCGCCGCTGCCTCTATGTGCCTCGGGTGCCTGGTAGCGTTAAAAATCCGCACAACAACAACATCCTTTTTTTATGTTTTTTTTTTTTTTTTTTTTTTTTTTTTGCGTTTCATTTTGCGTCCAGTATACATAGTTTCTAAAACAGAGGTCCCAAATTGAGAACGAATTGATCAGAACCATGAGTACGAGATGATCAAAATGAGTACAAGTTGACCAAAATGAGTACGAGTTGACCGAACAATTAGGATGAATTGACCAAATGAGTACGAATTGACCAAATCGATGAGAATGGGTTGACCAAAATGAGAACGAATTGACTTCAGTACGAGTTGACTTAAGTACGAGTTGACTTTAGTACGAGTTGACTTTAGTACGAGTTGACTTAAGTACGAGTTGACTTGAGTAACATGTCAGTTGTCTCCTGTGGAAACAATTTGCATGAAATGTCTTTTTTTTTTCTGAAAAAAAAAAAAGAAAAAAAAAAAGAAATTTATTTCAAAATTTCGTCTGCTGATTTTTTCCCACCATGTGAAGCAAAAATCAGCCTTTGTTGTAAAATACCCTGTTTAAACTTCTAGGCCTAGTTGTTCGAAACTAACAATGTCGTTAGTTAACGTATCGGTAAAACTTTGATCATTAAAGATGGTATATACACTAATATTATCTGAAAAAATGTGAGTAGCTTTTACTAACATTTTTTTTTTCAGCAAAAATACATGCGAGTTAGAAATCACATTTACTAGAACGGTTAACATTTTGACCACTAACGAGCTCGTTAAGCTAACGATGCTTTGAACAACAGGGCCCTGGTAATTAGGCCCTGAAAACATATAATAAGTATTGTTAAGAGACATTACTCAAAAAAAAATACAGACGTACATGTACGTGTCTGGTGTTTCAAATTGGAATCTAATATGGATGAAAGAAAGAAAGAAAGGGCCCTTATGCCGTACAAGAACAGAGAAAGCTCAGATCAGCCAGTTGACAGGGAAGAAACTGATCAAGCCGAGCTGATGAGTAGGCTGATCTAGGGCCTGTCAGGTTCCGCACATTCTACAAAGACAGTTTCTCATAACGAGACTCGCGTGCTGCGAAGGCCCGCCTTAGTATCTACATGTGCAGCCCCTCCCTCTGTGTTGTCTTAAAGGGACCGAATACGTTTGGTATATTTTCCAAACTTTCCACGATCGTTTACAATGGAGGTAACCTCTATCACTTTCTCTTTGCTATCCTAAACACCAAGCCCGTGCGTTCTGAAAGGGGTCTACTCTAAAAGGAAAGGATTTGCTTCCCATGGGAGTAAATTCTTTTCTTTTAGAGAAGCCTAAGAAGGGAGATAAACATTTTGTCAGAGTTACCTCGCCCTTGAAAAATTGCATCGAATTACCGTAAAGAATCACCAGATATTGAAGTATATGATATTGGGTGCACGGCGAGAATCACGGTCAAGCTAAACGAATGCACACGCTAATCTGGATCTTTATTGTTCATTTATAGTGTACAAGTTCTTCATCTTCCGTCCAGAGTGATTTCATTGATTTTGCAGATATCTGATGACTTCAGTAATATAAGATATCATTTGGGATCATAATGGAATAGTGCACGGGCGGGGCTTGGTCGTAAAAAGTGGCTTCCGAAACCAGCACAAATGTCAACGTAATAGGTCAGCGGGCATACAACATCGGAATGACGTCGTATCAAAGTCGACATGACGTCGCATCGACGTTGATATTACTTCATTTCAACGTTGTGTGCTCGCTGGGAACTGCCGTAATACACCGTGGTATTGGGACGGACAGACAGTCCTGAGCAGTGTAGACCCAGATCAGACGCCGCAGAACGCCGCGCGGTGTCTGATCAGGTTCTACGCTGTTTGTCATTTATCCAGCAATTTTCGAGACACAAAGGTAGTAATCGCGTGATAATAGACAAGCGTGGTTAGGAGTTATGGTGTGACAATACTTGGAGTAAATACTATATAGATCAACTTCCAAATGTTTTGTTTATTTTTATTCGAGGTTTACGTCGCTTTCAACAATCTCTCAGTCATATCGCGACGGATGTCTGGATATGGTAGGGAGCTCAATGCTCACTTTTTAGAGTGCCGCCTCACTGAAATATCACTCCCCAGACTCCACTGAGTCACACTATACTGACACTGAACTGACGAGTTCTGATTTCTAGTTCTACTTTCTTAATGCTGAGCGCCAAGCGAATGAGCATCTAGAACCATTTTTATCGTCTTTGGTAAGACTCGGCCTGGGATCGAACCCGCAACCTCCCGGTCACAAAGCGGACGCTCTACCAATTGAGCTACTGTGCCGGTATTTCCAAATAAGGGACATGTTGTCTTTTCTGATGTACATTGCACGCATTCCCATGTTCACACTTTGATTGTCACAAAAGAAAGAATTTTACAAATTAAGGAAATTATTTCATCAAAAATATCAGGGCGACTATGTAAGAAAACTCCTGGTTGCGTTGAACGTCAGGAAAAACAAATCATGCCATATTATATGAGCCTCTAGAGCGGAAATTTACAGTCAACCCAGGAAAAACTCAGATCAGCCTGCGCATTCGCTCAGTCAGATCAAAGTCGCAGCTGCGACGTCTGATCTGGTTCTACACTGTTTGCTCAGGCATGTCTGTTTCACACTCTAAAACGGTGTTACTGAGTGACAAACAGTGTAGATGCTGATCAGATGTTGGGTAGTGCGGCGTTTGATGTGTGGGTCTACACTGCTTGCCCAACCAAGTTTGTCTCAATACTTAGGTTTAGGTGTATAACGGTAAATAAATGGTCGTATAGTATCATGTAGATCTCCTGTATCATCAGGTGATAATATGGACCTTGTTCAAATTTTAGAACAAGTATGGCAAGGAAATGTCAGGGCGAAATAAACTTTATAATGAAAGCAAGCGAGACATATTAACCCTTAAAGCACCAATCACAACTGTAGTAGAAAACAATTTTAATTTTATTTGTTTTCAGAGAACAGTGTTGGCATTTCATGTGAATCATCAGCCAAGCTGATGATTCACATGAAATGTCAAAACTTATTTTCTCTGAAAAATAAATAATAATAAATAAAAAAAATCAAAATGTTGTCTGCTGCAAATTTTGCACGGCGCTTTAAGGGTTAAATATTCCCGTTCCTTCCCAGCATCGCCACGGGAAATCGGACCAGTCTTTATAAATACAATTAGGGAGTGGTGTTTACAGTTTAACATATTCGTTGTTCAGCTGAATACATGGCCTTCGACAAAGTACATGCCTTATTTACCAAATTATTTGGGTAGCTAGCCTTGTGGAAACAGTGTTGACCAAATTCAGACGCTGCAGAACGAGCGGTGTCGGATAAGGGTCCACACTGTTATTGTTTGACACTTATCCAGTGGTTATTAGATAGTTAAACAAGAAAATGGGCTTGTTCAAATTTAAGAACAAATGTGGTAACTTGTTAAGGTGTTCAAATATTTAGGGCAAATATGACAATGTCCCGCCAGAGTGTCTCGCATCGCGAACATTGTTATAGAAAACCTGGGCAAGATTACATGCACTACTACAATAACAATGCCGCACCTATCAAACACACGCAAATGTTGAGCAACACAAGAAAGTGGCCCTCATTCCTTTCGTGAATTCTCAGATCAGTCTGCGCGTGTTTACAGTTTGATCAGGGCATTCTCTGCTCTTTGATATCATCCTACATACATTCTTTCTGTAAGCGGGCAGCGAAGGACCTGATCAGACTGAGTTTGCGCATCTGGGCATTCGATGTCATCATATGTAATAGGAGCCATTTTCATCTTTAGAGCGTGAAATACCAGCTGAATCAGTAACGAATTGATCTGGAGATTCTTAAAGAACAGTCAATATCAGTCAGTGTCTACACCGTGTGATGTATGAATTACCAGTGTCAGAAATGCACAGACTGATCACAAAAGTGAAGGCATGATTTGTTCCTGCTTGTTTGACCTATGTTCTAAGGCCAATTTCTCTTGACGAGGCCAAGTGCTGGAAGGTTTTCCCATGGTATTGTTTCGAATAAGTACTCAGGAACTTATGTGTCCTACTTGAAACTTCTGAAATATGAACCTACTTTATCTTTTGTAAACATCTTTAACTACGTCCTTATGTCGCCCATTTAAAATCACTTTTGTATTATTCATCAAGTTTTTTTTGTTTTTTTTCGTGGAAAGCCATGAATATCGTTCTGATAGACTAAACGAATGTGCGCTCAAAAACAAGTACGAACAGCCTTGATATTATGCGGCAGTCTGCATGCCTAGTTATCAACCCAATCATTGCTGATGGCTATGCTTCACTCTTTAATTGAAAGACGGCGGTTCGGGCCTCAGACTCAATGACGGTATCACCAGGTGGTTGGGGCTTGACGATACGTCTTTGGCTTGGCCCCACGTTGTTCAACTGGTTTTCATTCACTCTGGCACACAGTAGAATTAGCCATGAGCACTCCTCTTTGTTTAGTGATTTATTTGATTTTTATGTGCTCGCTTTGATGCAATGACTGAGTTGTGAGCCTTTATGCGAACCGATTTTTTTTTTTTTTTTTTTTTTTTTTTTATGTATTTCCGTATTTAGAGTAGCATCTGGACCCAGGGTGAAGTTGGTCTAAAGTGCTTAAACCCCCACGGTGGTTTATTCTACTGAACGTTCTAAGGCGGTGGTCCCGGTGTTGTTGCGTTGTGGTTTATTCTACGAGGCGATTTGTTTAGACTTGCCTTGTGTTAATTTGTTCTTGTATTTTTCAGTCCTTTTAGCATTGCGATTACCTCGCCTGGGAAAGAGAGAGTTAATCTTAGTGCTTTTCGTAAGTGTTCGGTTTGCGATTGCTTGGTTTTGTCTGTTTCCTCTTCCTCTTCGTGTCTGGGATGGGCTGCGGCTTATGACTGTGGCCTTTTCTCTTACCCCTTTTTACAAAAACAATAGTGTCTTTTTCACTGGGCTTAGAGTTCAGATTACAAGTACTGGCTTTCAGAACAATTTGAATGTTAACATTCTTATTAAACAACAACAATAAACAAACAAAAAGAAACTAACTATTATATCACGTTTCGGATAAGCCCTGTGTCTAATAGTCTGTGTTGTTTTGTTTTTTGTTTTTTTTTTCTTGTTTTTTGTTTTTTTGTTGTTTTTTTTTCTTTCTTTTTTTAGTTTTTTTTAGACTATCATTGTGCGTACCATAATTAGGTAACCGTGTTGGGTGTCTAGATGAAACTTCATAGAATGTGTATGCGATCAAGTAAGTGTGTCAGGTGAAAAAAATAAATGTAAAAATAAATAAATAAAGCTCTCTCTTTCTTACTTTCTGAGACACTTCCCTTTGATAAGATTTTTTTCACACTATCCTTGTGCGCGCCATAACTAGGTAACCATATGGAATATCTTGATGAAACTGTATAGCAATGTGTATGATGTTAAGATGGTGTGTCGCATATAAGAAGATTGCTCTCCCTGTCTCAAATTCTGAGTTAATTCCCTGTGATTAAAAGTTTTGACTATCTTTGTGCGTATGGAATATATATATATATATATATATATATATATATATCACACACACACACACACACACACACACACACACACACACACACACACACATATATATATATATATATATATATATATATATATACGAGGTTAGTTCAATAAGTTAGTAGAACTCGGGGTTTATTTCACAGATTGGAAAACGGTTTCAACATTATTTTTCAATATAGTCTCCCTTTACTTCAATGCATTTGACCCACTTTTCTTTTAAGCAGTCTATGCCTTTGAAACAAAAGTCGTCTATTTGGTCCCCGAAATCTCGTTACACTCAAGTGGGACTTCAAATTTTCAAACAGATAATAATCACTTGGGGGCCAGGTCTGGACGGGTGATTTAACTGCTCGAACTTGCACTCACGAATAGCCGCTTGTGCAACTCTGAACGTGCACATGGTCATTATCATGCAAAATAAGGACACCAGCAGCTAGCGTTCCCCTTCGTTTTTCTTTAATAGCAACCCTTAATTGTTTAATGACATTGGCATTGTATTCTCCTGTAATTGAAGTACCAGCAGGCTTGTAATCTATCAATATAATCCCTTTGGAGTCCCAAAACACCGTGGCCATTACCTTGCTGGCTGATGGTTGGGTACGAAATTTCTTAGGTGGGGGTGAGCCAGGGCGCTTCCATTGCATGGACTCTTTTTTAGTATCTGGGTCCCAGTGGTGAAGCCAAGTTTCATCTCCTGTTACAAGACGAGTGTGAAAGTCTTCTGGATTGGCATTGTACACTTCCAGACGTTCTTGACTCCACCCTTTGCTGATGATCTTGCATGTTCAGGTTTCTGGGTACCCACCTGGCAGATACTTTTGACATGCCTAAATGTTCATGGATTATAGTTTAAACACTTCCATTAGAAATACCACATTCTGAAGCAAGTTCCGCAACTTTGATTCGGCGATTGTTTAGCACAAGTCTCTCAACACGGTCGATCATCTCCTGGCTGATGACATCAGCAGGGCGACCTGGCCTTGGGTCATCTTCTAAGGAGTTTCGCCCACGTTTAAATTCTGCTGACCACTTTGCCACTGTGGAATACTTTGGTCTACTTTCACCATACACATCAGCCATGCGCCGATGGATTTCTTTGGCCTTTGCACCCTCCATAATGAGGAACTTTATGACTGTTCTGAACTCAATATTCTGACTTTCCATTTTTGCCTCTGGGTATAGGTTTTCAAACAAAAAGTAAGAGCAAAAAATGTACGTGTTGACTGAACAGCTGTTATCATTCAACTGACAAAGGTTTACACTGCAAAAAAATGAAAAAAGAAATAAAGAAATCTTAAATTGTACAGAAAAATACCGAGTTCTACGAACTTATTGAACTACCCTCGTATATATATATATATATATATATATATATATATATATATATATATATATATATATATATATATATATATATATATATATATATATATATATATACATATATATATATAACAATGTGTGAGAAGTTAAGACGGTATGTCGAGTACGAGTACAAAAAAGAAAAAAAATTGCCTTTTTCTTAGTTTCTGAGTTACTTCCCTTTATTTTTTTCTCACGCTATCCTGACGCATGCCATAACAAGATAACCATATGGAATATTAATATATATATATATCATATGAAACTTTTACCTATTTAGTCATGGCTGCCAGTGGGCAACATAACGAGCGTACTTTTGTTACACCTTTGTCCAGTTATATAGATGGGGTACCCTTGTACAATGGTAAACGGGCGTATATTGCCCCGCTTTGCGGTGCTCTAGTTTGTGTGTGTGTGTGTGTGTGTGCGTGTGCGTGTGTGTGTGTGTATGTGTGTGTGTGTGTGTTGTTGTTGTTGTTTTTGTTGTTGTTGTTGTAGAGAAATGAGAAAAATACAATATCTAGCTTTATACCCTCTTATCAAGAGATATTTAAGCCAAGACATTTTCACTATATAATAGGGGAAATGAGGGCGATTTTAACTATTAATCACATCAGGACTGATTGATGGCAACTAAAAATAATTCAAGAAGGCCTAAGGGACGTTTTCTTACGTTGAGGCTCAGAGTCATTGTTAATTTGACTATATTAAAAACAACAAGCAAATTCCACAGGGAATTTATGTCCCCCGCCTTATTTTTATTTGAGGTGTTAAAAATGGGTAAGTTAACCGGAGGACCATTGGTCCTGTATCACTTACCTAAGTATTGAAGCAGGAAACCAGTGATAAAAAATAATTTCAGATTCTGAAAAAAGCCACATGCATATCTTCAGACGATCCTTAAAGCACCTGTAAAGTTTCAAAAGGATCGGCTTAAAACTATGGTAGGAGTTACGGGGACAAGGTACCTACTCCCTATACACTTCTGTAGTATTAGAACTCAAAAAATGTCTTAGTTAAAAATGCAGAAAAAGTAATAAAAAATTATTTCAGGATTCTGAAAAATCCACATGCATATATTCAGGCCATCCTAAAAACCCATGTAAAGTTTCAAATGCTTCGGCCAAAAACTGTGGGAGGAGTTGTTAAGGGGACAAGGTACCTACTCCCTATACACTTCTGTAATATTAGAACTCAAAAATGTCTAAGTTAAAAATGCAGAAAAAGTGATATAAATTTATTTCAGGATTCTGAAAAATCCACATGCATATCTTCAGGCCATCTTAAAAGCCCATGTAAAGTTTCAAAAGGATCGGCCAAAAACTGTGGGAGGAGTTAAGGGGACAAGGTACCTACTCCCCATAGATTTCTGTAATATTAGAACTAAAAAAATGTCTAAGTTCAAAATGTGTAAAAAGTAATAAAAAATAATTTCAGGATTCTGAAAAAACCAAATGCATATCTTCAGATGATCCTTAAAGCACCTGTAAAGTTTCAAAAGGATCGGCTAAAAACTATTACAGTGGTAGGAGTTACGGGGACAAAGTACCTACTCCCTATACGCTTCTGTAGTATTAGAACTCAAAAAATGTCTAAGTTAAAATGCAGAAAAAGTTATGAAAAATTATTTCAGGATTCTGAAAATACCACATGCATATCTTCAGGCCATTCTAAAGTTTCAAAAGCATCGGCCAAAAACTGTGGGAGGAGTTAAGGGGACAAGGTACCTACTCCCTATACACTTCTGTAATATTAGAACTCAAAAAATGTCTAAGTTAAAATGCAGAAAAAGTGATGAAAAATTATTTCAGGATTCTGAAAAATCCACATGCATATCTTCAGGCCATCCTAAAAACCCATGTAAAGTTTCAAAAGCATCGGCCAAAAACTGTGGGAGGAGTTAAGGGGACAATGTACCTACTCCCTATACACTTCTGTAATATTAGAACTCAAAAAATGTCTAAGTTAAAAATGCAGAAAAGGTGATAAAAATTTATTTCAGGATTCTGAAAAATCCACATGCATATCTTCAGGCCATCTTAAAAGCCCATGTAAAGTTTCAAAAACTGTGGGAGGAGTTAAGGGAACAAGGTACCTACTCCCCATAGACTTCTGTAATATTAGAACTCAAAAAATGTCTAAGTTCAAAATGTGTAAAAAGTAATAAAACATAATTTCAGGATTCTGAGAAAACCACATGCATATCTTCAGACCATCCATAAAGCACCTGTAGAGTTTCAAAAGGATCGGACAAAAACTGTGGGAGGAGTTAAGGGGACAAGATACCTACAAAAATTCGGAACCACGCACCACGCGCCACGCGCCACGCCCCACGCACCACGGAAAGCCAAACACAGTGTCCCTCCGCTTTTCTTCGAAAAGGCGGGGGACAAAAAAACTCTTACTGCGTATGTCGACAACAGAGGCCCAGATCAGCCTATGCTGATCTGGGCCTCTATTATCCACATACGCAATAAGAGATTCAGGCAGTCCAATCATGCTTTCAGATATTTTGAAACAGTATAATATAAAAATGAACAAGGAAGCACCTAGTCAGACAGCTCGGATGCGCAATCTCATCAAGCCCTCAGTCACATATACACATCGACCATTTCTTACGAATAGGTCTGAATTTCCCAACCTGAGTGCGCTTATTAAACTGTTAAAACAAAACTAGTTTTTATTGGTATGTGCATGAAATAACCCTTCTTTAAACATGGACTAGCTGGCCAGGGCATGTGCACTTCGCTTTTTTATTTTAAATATAAAATACATTCTTTTTTTCATTTTTTTTATTTATTTATTTTTATTCTATTTATTTTTTTTTTATTTCGCGAACTGCGGAGATCAGAAAATGGTTCTGTTAGAAAAACAAAAAAAAAAAAAAAAAAAAAAAATACTGTTTCTCTTTGAATTCCACTTTCTCACATCAATGATGGGTCGTTTAGCAGATAAAAAATAATAATGAAGTAAAATAGTCCTTCTGGAAGCATATTCTTTCCTTTAAGAGTTGTAGCCCTTATAGATTGTGCATATATAATCAATTCCGTTCTGGTAACGAGGGAAGTAAAAAGCACTAGAAATGAATTAAATGGCAACAGGTTTACTTCCCTTAAATTCTGATTTGCAGTTCGCCAAATTCAGGTTCACAAAGTTTAAACAAAATGAGACAGTGGCGGCCAAATACAACTGTTTCAAAGATATTTTTCCGATATCGGCAAGCACTCGTGCAAGCGTAATATTGTCTTATAGTGACCATTTTACGCCTAGTTTTAGCTACTATATAGTCAAAATATATATAATGCTATAATGTTTAAATGATAACTCGATGAGATTCTCTTCTGAAAAGAAACTTTGACGAATGAAACTGCTTTATTTTTCTGAATAAACATCGGCAATTATACTCTCCGGTAAACGTAAACAACAACTTTCTGCTATCCAGTAGGAACGAGGCTAGAACGTACGCTGCGTTAAAGACCGAGAGGTTTTGAATGATGTTTATTGTGTGACGTAGTGTTTAAAACGATCTATACCTGTCACTGCTAAGTATTACCCCTCAATTTTCTGATTCGTCCACGAATCTTAACGAGCAACCACTCAATACCAGGCCACCAAGCCTATTGAGCCAAGCCCATTACATGGGTTTATTTACGTTAGACGCCAGATACAATAGGTGAAAAAATTCTAATCACCAATGCCGCGACCGGGGATCGAACCCGGGCTGCTTGCGTCAAAGGCAAACACCTTACCATGTCGCTATAAAAGCCGGCTTGTATAGTAAGGCAGTACATGTGAATCATATACCTATCACCACTACGTATTCCCCCTCCATTGTTAGATTCGTCCGCGAATCTCAATTTGAGCAACCATTCTTTACCAGGCCACCAAACTTATTGAGCCACAAAGCCCATTACAGGGGATTATTTACGTTGGGCGCCAGATATAACAGGTTAAAACTTCTAATCACCAATGCCGCAACAGGGGATCGAACCCGGATGCCTGCGTGACATGGTTAACACTCTACCACGTCGCTAAAAAAGCCGGCTTGTACCTTAAGGCAGTACAAGTAAATCATGTACCTATCACTACTGTATATGGATATATTTTTGTTTTTCTTCTCGAGTTCTGCTTTATTTGAAAGCCCTCATTATGATCGGATTTACTGTCTTTGCACTGTACGCAGAAGTAGTCTAACAGACTCAGAAATAGGGTTTGCGGTTTTATCATGCAGAAGGGAAATCGGATTGCAGTAGAATGGAAAGATTGGACCATTTTCACCAGCTTCTTTGCATGAGTGGCTAGTTGAATTCTAACGAAACTTATGACATCCACTGGTATTATTTATCTTTTTTACATTTTCAGCTGCAGTGAATTACTGAGATTCCTCAGTGAATTATAATCGATAATTCACCGGGTGAATTATTTCATTTCGAACGTTTTGACGTCATATTGCTAGGCGACGTTGCTGACGTGCCGGTCTCGGTGGCTCAGTTGGATGCGCCGTCCGACTGGAGACCAGGAGGTCGCGGGTTCAACCCTCGCCGAGGTTGGCAACATTCTTTCGTGGAGATTGATCATGAAATATTTTCTACGGTCATTCTCTCCCATCCGCTGATTCAAGAAGGGCAGTTGTCAGTTTCTGGCGAAAGAATGTGCACAATACTGGTTAACCGCTTAGAGGACTAAGCTTGCCCAGTAAACGTGTGGTTAGGTAAACTGACCGCGCTCGACATGACCCCATGGGTTGACTTGGCCGTAAAACCTCAACACAAACGTTGCTGACGTTGTTGGTAACAACAATAACAATGGTTGACGTTTCGCGGAAAATTTGATAAAATCATGGAGATCAGACTGCAATTTTCACGTCCAGTTGGTGTTTATCAGGAAAGACCTGCGGTGCAAATATAAAGTATGGTTTTCTCGATAGTCCAGTTCAACTTTCGTGTTATTGTTGTGTCTGTATTTCAAGCACAGGATGATTTTTGCTTTAAAGTGAAAACAAGATGGCAACATATTTTCAAACTAAACCACGCCTCCTGAAATTCATGCACTGACTGGAACTATTTTGATAGGGAATCATAACGGCTGAATGTGAAGATTCAAAGTTAAAACATGAATGAAAATGTAATAAACAGGTTATTTGGTTGTTTTGATCGATTACGGAGAAATAATTCACGCGTGTTCTAAGGCTTTCGGGTAAAACATTCGTTCGCTTCGCTCACTCGTTTTTTTTCATTTTTTTTTTTTTTTTTTTTTTTTACGCGCAAGCCTTAGAACACAAGTGAATTATTTCTCCGTAATCGATCAAAACAAACAAATAAACTCTATATATACTTTGAGATAGTTTGATGATAGGCCTACTTAGTAAGTATGTATGACAAACCAAGTGTCGCGAATCGCGCCGGTCTCTTGATATAGCTTTGGATTTTTAACAATAGAGAAGTGTTCGATTAGCGCAGAGCGCAGTTTGGTAAGTTGGAATATGACCTGCAGTCCATCTTTGGTAAATTTGATTATGACCTGTGATCCATACTTAAAAAGTTCAAACATATTCATATCTGACGCATGCTAAGAAAAAGCTTCTAGATAAGATCTGGTAACTTATTTAGGTCCTGGCATGTCTTTTTCTTTAAATAGTAATGTACAAACTAAATCTCGTGGAGATCCCAATATGACTAGGATTCGCATATTGCTTGATCAAGAAAATTCATAAAGCTTAATAAAAGAATCACTTTGTTGTTCTTTTTTACCTATTACATTGAAACTTTAGTATACCTGTGTCCCATGTTTCTAAGTAAACATGAACAAAATTTACGTCTAAATATTTTGTCTTGTGTTACATCTAAAGTAGCTCCGGTATAAACCTTTAACCCTTAAAGCGCCAATCACAACTGCAGCAGACGACATGTTCCTATTATTATTTTTCATTGAAAACAATTCTTGACATTTCATGTGAATCGTCTGCTTGACAGACGATTCACATGAAATGTCAAGTATTGCTTTCTCTGAAAAATAAAAAAAAGTAGAATGTCGTCTGCTGCAAATTCTGCCTGGCACGTTAAGGGTTAGCTGTCGCATTGGCTGAATGCTCTATTCCTTTACATTTTGTGTAAAAGAAAAGAGTTGGGACACGTCGATTCAACATCAAAGTATAGTAACTCTTCAATGACTCGAACATCGACGTAGTCTCTAACTACAATAAGCAGAGAAAGGGGGTGTGGGGGAAGGGGCTGGTCTGGGTCTCAAAAATTAAAAATGCCATAATGTTGGAAATCATATGATGTGGCTCATATCGTCTGAGGCCCTACGACTGTTGTATGTTTCTTGTAGACTGACTCCAGTCTCCAGTGACTAAATATTTTTCTCATATTCCTGTTTGATAATCCACCAAAATAAAACAAAACAAATATCATGACTATAAAGGCTGGTCACTAGTGACCAGCCTTTATAGTCATGATATTACTTTGGTTTTATTTTGGTGGATTATTAAACAGATTATAAGAAAAAATATTTTGTCACAAGAGACTGAAGCCAGTCTATGTTTCTTGGTGTGTGTCCGGCGAGCACTCGGATGGGCCTGTGCATCCACAAATCCCGTAGCTCTCTAAACTATTATTTATACCATAAAAATATCATTGAAGACCCGAGATGCACGTGTGGACTACCCGAGACCAACAAACATTTTCTGTTAGAATGCCGAAAATATAACGCTATAAGAATGGATATGTTGCATGAAGTATCGCAGTTCTGCCAACCAACATTACATACCCTACTGTTCGGGAACATGGCTTTAACAGATGAAGCGAATGAATCAATTTTTAAATATGTACATAAGTTTATTCAAAGAAGCAAACGCTTTGAAATCTCCTCTTGAACTGTCCACTGTCCTACAAACTGACATATATCAATATCAATTTCCATATAGCTAGTAACATAATATGTTGTCTGAATATTGTTTAGTTTTCTAATATAACAATACATTTGTAGTTTAAAATCGGTTTTAATCCATAAGTCTCAATGCTTGAAAGGTTTTGATTTTTATTTATTTAAGTAGGGTCCCCACATCACTCTCTTTACTTCTCGCCTATATTACGTGCTTGTGCCTGGAAAATATTATTTTTTATAAGTCGTATTCTAATACGTCTCTATTATACATCCACTACTCTCAAAGTTCTTAAACTGCACTCTCATTTCGCTTCTTTTCTTTCACCTTTCTTTCTCTTCGTTATTTATTTAGTTAGTTAGCTAGTTAACTACTTGTACATGCATGGTCACAACGTTTTGATTTGATGCTCATGAACCGAGGGAAACGAATTCACATAAGCTATATAGCTTTTTTCGAATCCCTTTTATATATTAACATACTCATGTAATGTCTATGTAGATGTATTGATGTATTGAGAAATATATGAAATAAAATATGTTTAAACCAAATCCCGACCTGTGTTTTCGTCATGCGCTGCATATACCCAGCTAGCATTCTACGTAAATCTACATCGGGCCGTCATCGGCCCGTCAGCTACCCTGACGGGCCGATGACGGCCCGATATAGATTTACGTAGAATGCTGACTGGGTATTACCAGGGACCCGGGGCTGTAGATAGGATCGCCTCTCTCTCTCTCTCTCTCTCTCTCTCTCTCTCTCTCTCTCTCTCTCTCAATATATATTTATATTATTGCTGTCATTTGTTATCATTATTATTAGTACTTTTAATAGTAGTATTTTAAGTATATGGTTTTCATATACCAATACAGTGACAAATGAAATATTTTATTTACTTTTTTTATTCATTTTATTTTTCATTTTATTTTTATTTATTTATTTATTTACTTATTTATTTATTTATTTATTTATTTATTTATTTTCATTTTTTATTTATTTTATTTATTTATTTATTTATTTATTTTCATTTTATTTATTTATTTTTTTTATTTATTTTTTTGTGTGTGTGTGTTTTTTTTTTTTGTTTTTTTTTCTTTTTTCATGCAAACCTGCCATATTGTTTAACACTTCTTTGAGTAACCCTTTCATTTTCAGACCAATGCATATACCTTTGCAAACAGTGCAGATTTATATGAGACGGCTCGTTACGAGCCGTCTCATCAGGATCTGCATTGTTTATCGTTCTGTTTTTCGTTTTTTTGACTAAAACCCATATTTGCAAAAATGTACGTGATCAAACTCGGAGATGGAATAGTCCATTTCATAAACACTGGGGTGAAAGGGTATACTCCAATACAATCAGCTAATCCAGTTTCCCCCTATAATTAATCTTTGAGACAAACGTATCAAATGATTCATTAAATTAACCGTGAAATTCTTTTCACCGTGTATCCTTAGACTCGAAAGCATTTCCCTTATCCTTAAACATACTGAAAATTTATGGGAGCAAACAACTTATTAACGTGTATAGCCCCGCCCAAATGCTCGGCCTAGTTCATGTGATAGTCGTAGCTGAATGCATCTATAGTCTGTTCCAAGGCGCCTAAGATGCACTTAGATTTAATAGAAAATTCTATGTTTGCTGCGTTTTCCGCCATTACTGGCGACCTATGAAATCGTAATATCTGACGCACCAATGAAATCACGTGACTGCTTGTGGCTTACCGGTTGTTTAGACTTCCAGTTCAAGCCCAGTGTTTTGCGTTGAGAAATGAACAACGATAATAATAACTGCTTTATCGTAGATAAACAGTAAAACCGTAAATATTTGCGAGTGTTCTCTGCAAACTACCCAGTAAACACACAATGTCACAACAACGTCCTTAACAACGCCGCTATAACATTCGCTGCAACGTCGTGACGTTGTAAAGACGTTTTGACGTTGCTTGTTGTTCTCGTGGATGAGATTTGATATCAGAGCGAATAAATTACATCAATAAAAATTATTTATAGAAGGCATTGAATGTAATATGAACATAGGCAATGCCTGTTGGCGAGCTCGCTATGCACTATGTTTTATGCAAAATATATAAAATAAAAATCAAAAAGGATTGCCTTTGGAAGCAAAGAACGCATAAAATCACGAAAATCAGACACTCGGTAAGAACCTATACAGTTAAAATTTGTTACCGGATTCTGGTACCGGATTTTCCCAGTTGATTCCGGCAAATGCAACTAGATCTGCCACATTGATTGAGAACCCGACAAACTGCACACAAAATGTTTATTTCCTGTTTGGTTTGACGGCAACGCAAAATGGCGGCGATCGCAAATTTTGTAGGCCTCGTGATTCAACCCCTTGCTATGGTGGCATATACCTGACATCTAAATATTGAGATATTAAGTCGACATTTTCTGCTTTTATGTTGACTTAAAATGTATGGCCTGATACTATATCGACTTCCGTTGACAATGGTAATCGCGACTGCAAGTCGTCATCCACAACGTCAGCGTCACGAAACACTTTTACAACTGTATGTCGACATTATAGCTATTATCTTGACTTCCGGTCATAAATATGTAGTAGGATTTGTTGAGAAGACAATGATAGTCAGATAGTGACAATGCCGGTCGAGATACCTAAATTCGGGACGATGTGACGTATTAAGTTTAGGGCTTAATATAGTGTTTGGTGGCATACATATATTATATAATTATCGTTTCTTGTAAACAATTCTGCGATTGCAATAAGACTGGCGCTGCCTGTGTGATTTTGGTCTAAAAAAAAACTTTCACGACTACGAAAATGTATCTCAACGCTAACTGGCAAATGATGACATGTAAAAGAACCGGAAGTCGAGATAATATAAACTAATAGAAAATAAGTCGTCATACAATGTCATACAATGTTAACACGCTTTGTTTTCTTGAAGGCAGCTTAGAACAATATTATGACCTGCAGACGCGATAACCATTATGAACGGAAGTCGATATAGCATCAAGTCATACATTGTAAGTCGACATAAAAGCTTAAGAAATCGACTTAGTATCTCAATATTTGGATATCAGTTATATGCCACCATACCTTGCAATTGGAATACTTGGCGTTATTGCCTGTTTTGTTGGTTTTATCGGCACGGCCGTCGTGTCAATAGTCTCTGCCACATCCCGGAACGCTTATTGTTTTTCAGGATAAGCACCGAACCACCCAAGCGTTTATTGAACCATCACATTTTTGTCACATACATCACTGGTCACATAGGTAGTCTATAGTAGTGCGTCTGCACGCCGAACCGCTCTGCGGTTCGTGGAACTACTTCGTTGGACGCACTTATAAACGCAGTCAACTTAAACAAGCATAGCTCTACATAAATTTTATTCGCAAAGGCCGTCATTTCGGTTGTGCCAATGACAGCACAAGGAATAGTTCGTGGATATTCACTATCATTAGCCGAAAACTATCACAACTGAACGGAAAATTTGCATCTGCGAACTCTTTGCTTGATTGAACGCAGCCCCAGCAGGCTGACTTCGCCACGAGGTATAGCATTCTTATGTTGATGGAATAGTATTTGACCAGTGTACTGGTAAAATATGCCTCGAGAAATTTTCAGCAGTGATGAACCTTGTTGATTAAAGTCATAATACTTGAAAGTGATGAATTTAAACATTATCAGACGACATTTTGATATTTTCCTGTTTTTATTTCATTATATTTTTAAAACAAAGATTTGCTTAGTAATAGAGCAGAAACAGTAAAATAATAATAATAATAATAATAATAATAGGGGGAGTTAATTCAGTACGTGAGTGAGAGTTGTCCTTGACTTGTCCATAATATATCTGTTCTTTTGTTTTTGTTATTTTTTGTTCGTTTTTTTGTTGTTGTTGTTTTTTTTGTTTGTTTTTTTTCAAATACATCACTGTATCATAGAACTACTACTACTACTGCTTCTGCGAGTAGTAGCATTGGCATACTATTATTATTATCATTATTATTATTACTCTATATTGAACAATTACTTAAATACAGAATTTAAAAGTGAAAAACAGAGTCCCAAATTAACTAAATACCTGAAACATTCAACTCTTCTTCGGGAAACGTCATTCAAAATTATAGTAGCAAACAAATTCCTTTTTCTTTCGAAACATTGTTGCTTGACATTTCATGTGAATCGTCTGCTAGACAGGCGATTCACATCAAATATTAAGACAAAATTTCGCAAAAAAAATAAAATTCAATGAAAAAATAAATAAAATGTCGCTAGCTCTTGCTGTAGGTGTCGATATTCATTACGAAAACACGCCTATTTAAATATATTGATAATTTCCACCACCAAAAAACCTGAAAGTTTTCAGATAAAAATTCTGATATTTTCCATATTTCTGCTCAAAACATAGATTGTGGGTACTCGTTAGAAACCGCCTCGGCGAGGCGGTTCTAACGAGTACCCACAATCTATGTTTTTGAGCAGAAATAAGAAAAATAATGTATACCCCTGTAAACCCCAGTTTTGCTATATAAACGTGGGGTTTAAGGGGGTCAAAATTATATAGGTATGTTTTCGTGATGTCAGTGATATTAAATCAAGAAGGAGAACCTATGTCATAGAAAAGAATATAAACGACTATAAGTTATAGTGAAAAGAACCCTTTTAAATCGGGAAGTTGCTATCGATTTCCGTGCCGTTATTCTGACAAAAACCAGGACAGGCTTAGAGACTGTACAAGAAACAAAGCATTTATATTGGCAAACTTGATGCATAACCGTAATGTCATTGTTGAGAGCACTCGCGTACAATTTTCTTATAAAGCTATCAAAATATTGTACTTGAGTGTTCTCAACGTTGACAATATATTAGCACATAAAATCTGCAAATATAAGAGCTTTCATCCTTTGTACATACTCTGAGCTTATTCTATTACCATCAAAACAGCAAATAATAATAATAATAATAATAATAATAATGACTAGAAATAGGTTACGGATTCGTATTAGGTTTGCCGATTGGTGTAGGTACATGTGTAAATACTGATACTTCCTTTCGGTCACGGGGTGGGGTGTGGGGTTAGATGGCATAGTACGGATGTGCGTGCCGAATTGCACGCCCCCCCCCTTCCCCCCCCCCCCCCCCCCCCCCCCCCCGCACCCACCCCCCTCACACACACACACACACACACGCCTTTTCAGCGCTGCCATATATATGATATGTATAATTGCCCCCTTTCTTCAACAAAAAGTATATGGCTGACCCGATTTTTCTTGATTGGTATATGAAAGGCCCCACTCAAGTTTTCAAAGAATAGCTCGTCCAATGGATAAGGAGAGATGAATCCACTAGGAATAATTGGATTATACAGCTGTGTCAGTGTAAATGGGTGCCAGTGTAGATAATGATAGATAAATGGCGTTTAATAAAATGTGAAATAAAATTGTATTTTATTATTATTATTATTATTATTATCATTATTATCATTATTATTTGTAAAGCTGTATGCAAACAGCGAAAAGTAGATTCTATATGAATGGGTGTAAAAAAATCAAGGTCAGTATATGAATAGGTCAACATATCAGACGATCAAGTATATGAATAGGTCTGCGTTTTCAAAGCCATATGGATGGAGTAGGTTTTGAAATACTGGCTCGCACACCTGTACCACAATTACCCCCAAGTTACCCCCACGAGCTTCGCTACAATAAAAATCTAAAACATTGCTTTGGGAACAAAGAGCACACACACACACACACACACACACACACATACACACACATACATGCACACGCACACACACAAAAGAAAAACACGAAAATCAGAGAATCCGCAAGGCGGTTCTAACGAGACCCACAATCTATATTTTCGAGCAAAATTAGAAAAAATCATGTATACCCCTGTAAACCCAAGTTTTACTGTATAAAAGTAAGGTTTAAGGGGGGGGGGGGGGTCAAAATTATATAGGCATGTTTTTGTGATGTGGTATTCGATTTTCAAAGTATGTGTCACCAGAAGGGGTTGAAAGACACAAAAGGAAATAGAATATAATATGCAAAAGCTGGATTTGACACATTCCAAGAACCCAGACACATATAATAGTTCCACCGAGCAAATCTCTTACGATTCTATAACCCACATCACAAAGGATCTCCGATCCGTAAGCATACGAGGTGAGCCGAATGGAAGGTTTCTCGAGTCCCCGCGTAGTCTTCCGAGCAATGACTCTTGGGTTTCCTAGGTTGGGTTTTATACCGACGCGGTAGAGTGTTGGACTTCGAGTCCAGATGCGGGTTTGATCCCTGGCGGGGAGCATAATGATAAGCATTTTCACCTGTTATTTGAGTTTCTAAAACAAACAAAAAAAAAAAAAAAAAAAAAAAAAAAAGAGAAAGAAAATACGAATTGTGGACATCAGACGACAAACAAAATGCAGCCGACATTTTCTATCAGACCAGACGAAAAGATACACTAGTGATAGTCAAAGTAAAAAGAATGCGGCTGAGTTCGTCTGTGCGTCTGTGTGCGGTTGAATCTTTTGGCGGGAAAAGGCATGCGCACGAGAAAATCATCTTAATTTCTTACTTTTTGGGGCATTAAAATGTTATATGTAACTGTCTAGTGTCTGGCATTTCGAACAGCATAGATACCCCATTTTTCCCCCACTCTTTTCACTTTTTTTTCTGCAAACCGAAGGCAGTAAAAAACAGTTTTGATATACAGTCGACTCTCGTTATCTCGAATTCTAAGGGACTCACTGAAACACTTCGTGATATCCGTACCTCGACATATCAGAGTTGAGAGAGTGAGGAAAACAATAAATCGAACAGCCACATTTAACAAATAAATATGTAATTTGACTCCTGAAGTGAAATATATATATAAAATAATGTGGAAAAGAGGGAAAATTTAGGAGCAATTTCTCCTCTTTTTCACAATATTTTGTTACCTGTTCTTAGATTTCCATGTCAAAACAGGGACCAGAATTTAACTTCGATATAAGCGGCTATTCGAGATAAACGAGGTCGAGATAACGAGGGTCGACTGTAATTGCTTGCCCTGAAAATGAATTAAGTCACCTCAAATTTATTGACATGAAAACGGCTCGATATGACCTTAATTGTGTTGATAGTGCTGACCGGGCCGTTAAACTCCGACTACAAACATAAAACTTTGCTCTCTAACCAGTTCCTGTAGCATAGCGAAGACAATTCTTTTTGTTTTAGTTTACATAGCTAGTTTTATCTCTCTCAAAATATAATCACGCCAAATATTCAATTTTTTTATCTTCCTTGCGCTGTGACAGGGTGATGTACTCTCTCTCGATTGCTCTAAGCAAATCATAACGGTTCATTAAATTTTTACTATCGAAGTTCTCATGGTCAGTGAGGGAGCCGTCAAACAGAGAGATTTAAACCTGAAACAGGTATCAGTTTATTCTTTTAATGTTTTATAAATAATAATAATAATAATAATAACATTAATAATAATTTTCTGAACAATAATTTTATAGATAATAATAATAATTATAATAATAATAATTATAAAAATAATAATAATAAAGTCATTATTGATTCATATTTTTATTTTTGTTTCTGTTTTCATTTATAAAGCCAAAACTCGAACACCAATGACTCGTATACCGTGACTGACTCAACTCGTTTTTGAGTCCCTAAGATTTTTTTCCGATAGCTCAAAGAAAAAAAAAATATTTTTAGGGACATATAGAAAAATTTCTCATTTTATCATGAAAATGTGTCCTATGTGTACTCATTAGAATTGTCTCATCGATGTGATTCTAATATGCATAAGATCTTCTATAAAATGGTGGTATGTTGGGTGTACTCGATGAGGCGATTCTAATGAGTACACACAACATATATATTCAGGATAACACAAGGAAATTTCCCTATCGAAAGAATTTTCCGCAGTCTCAATTGAAAAAAAAAAAAGTAATCAGTTAAATCAACAACCGAAAACGAGCCATCGTTGTTCAGGTCATTGAAATTACACTGTATATAGCTAAACAAACAAAATCAAATTCGGTTTTCTTCCCCGTTATGTTAACAAATACACCACAACCTCTTTATAACAGTATTGTTGGGGTCCATAGCATAAACCGTGTTAGTTAAACAACCGTGTTATATCCAAACAAAACTGTATAGATTATATTGAAAAATGACCAATGATGGTCATTTTTCAATATAATCTATACATTTTTGGGATCCATCTTTAAACCGTGTTATAACCAAAACCGTGTTATAACGAACCGTGTTATAAAGCGGTTGTAGTGTATCTTTGTAATGTGTATCCAGACGCACCCCACCTTCCCCCTCCTCCCTCACACACACACACACACACACACACACACACACACACACACACACACATAGCGAAAACATGGGTATGTAAGGGTCTATACTACTAGACGGATTGTCAGAATTTTGCGGGGTTTTTAATCCGCTTTTCAATTTGTTTGATTTTTTTTATTATTATTATTATTTTTTTTTACTACATATGTTAATCTAAATGCGTTTGCTACTCTGTGAAAAAAAAAAATCCTGTAGATTTTATGGTAAATGTGTAGGCGTCCAGTTGCCAGAATTTTACCGTAAAATGTACGGGATTTTTCTTTTTTTAATGTGTAACCAATGACTTCCTCATAACCCATGGAATTCATACTCCTGGTCAGGTTCTATGCTGTTTGACATTTCATTAGTATTTTTAAGACGATTTTCCAGATAGTCCAGCTGGCTTGTTCTAATTTTACAAACAAGCATGCTAAAAGGTTAAGCTGTCCGAATGTTTAAGATGTCCGAAATATTGTGCATATTTCTTTGAGTATTCTTTTTCGGGGAAATGTGTAGCTCCAATCCACATTTTATTCATTTACATTTTGAATCGTGCTTTTGAGCCAAAAGTGCGATTTTGATTTAGAGGGTACCCCTTTTCAGAAAGGGACAAAACAGTTTTTTTAATAAGTTACCTCCCACCCCCACCCCGCCCCACCCTGCCCCCCACCGCCGGGAAGTATCAGTTCCCCTTCAACTTTATGAAACGCGGTACATTTACATTGTGTATGTAAATTATTGCTCTTAAACTTTGTATTTACGAGTAAAACTACCAAACATGCATTCATTTTTTTCTTACGTTAAGTGAAACGGTACCTTCGAGCATGCGCAACTGCGCACACTCAAATAATCCTGTGCGTGCGCAAAGTAAAATCCGGGCTTTTGCTTTCCATTGATATGTATCATAGTATCAAATGATTCTGACAGCGAACAGTGAAGGCCCTGATCAGACTGCGCGGATGCGCAGTCTGATCTGGGCCAACGCTGTACGTATATGCCCGAAGGCACGTTTTCGCATGGTTCGGCCCACATAACATTTGACCGTTCAGACTTATTGCGGAAGTATACAAATAGGCGATTTACCGATATTTAAGTGCACTGTCCTTACATTAAATATTTTATACATCGTCCTTCCTACATAATACTCACAAAAAGGCGGTATGTTATTTAAATCCAAGACAAAATATTTAGACATAAATGTCTAAGTACCGGCGCAAATTGTGTTCATGTTTACATACAGATTTGAGACAAGGGTATACTAAAGTTTAATAAATTTTTCAATGTAATAGGTAAAAAAAGAACAAAAATGTGATTCTTTTATGTTTGCTTTTGTTAAGCTTTATGAAATGTCTTGATTGAAATGAAAATAAAATAGACATTAATCTGCTTATAATACAGTTTGTTTTAAGATTTTTTTATATATATATTTGCCGGCATCGTCACACACCGACGTCCCGGCAAATATAAAACGTCCTTAGTGAGCTAATCGAATAGTCTACCAAAAGTAAAAATCCAAAGCTATATTAAGAGACCGGCGGTAATCTTGCGCCGGTCAAAAAGCGCCACAGCCGCTGAGGCCTGGGCATCAGAGTAGTCTCTTATTGCCATCAGGTTTTGATAAGAATTAAACGCTCCATATTCCTCAAAAATGGACATTTTATTATCCAAGAAAGGTTTAATATATTGATATATGGTATTAATACAATCATAAACTGTGGCACCTGACAGCCTGTAAAATTTTAGTTAGTCTCTCGTTCTTGAAATGAAATGAAGTGATATGGTTAGCCTATTTAAAACTTAGTTTTAGCGTAAAGGGGGAGTGGGGTGAAGCAAAACATTTTGTGGGTCCTCATTAGAATGGCCCTGGCCATTCTAATGAGTACTTACAACATATGTTTTGCAAGAAAAATGACAAAAACTGTCAAAAACGTTTATTGGATTAGCACTCGGGGTAAAAATGTCAGCAGACGACATTTTGAAATATTGAAATATTTTTTCTTATTTTTTCCTGAGCTTTGACAAGGTGTGTTTTCTGAAAAAAAAAATTATCATGGATTTTTCGTCTGCTTAATATTCCCAGAGAGTGATAATGGTAAAAAACGAACCTTATTCATGCATGTGTGAAAAATTGGGTCTGATCCCGAAAGTTATCAAAAAATTTGAGGCACAATATGGTTTCAAACATCAAAATTGGTAGACATATTTTTTTTTCATCTATTCAAATACTCGTACTTTTCCGTTCTACTATCGGCTGTCTAGATCTCCGTAAACAATCCTTCGGATACACAAATACTCGTACTTTTCCGTTCTACTGTCTGCTAACTAGATCGGCTATCTCCGTAAACAATCGTGTTTTCTTTCAATGTTACAGCGCACTAATTTGCAGTCATGAATAAGCTAATCAGGGCTCAAACTTATTAGTCAAACAGTTTCGTACTTTTAACATCGCACATCTATCAAAGTTTGTTTTAAACTTAAATCTAATTACTATGTTATTAAACCTAATTACTATGTTCAAACCCAATCATGCAACAGTTCGAACGCACACTAAAATTTTAAGGGTTTGTTTGTAATACAAACAAACCCTTAAAAATTTTAGTGTTCGTTCGAACTGTTGCTGCTTATTATAATCCATCCAAACAACTTTGGTGTCACTGACTAAAAACAATAAATAAATAAATAAATAAATAAATAAATAAATAAATAAATAAATTCATTCATTCATTCATTCATTCATTCATTCATTCATTCATTCATTCAAATTCTTTATCATTTCATAGATGCATCAACAGATAGATAGATAAATAAATAAACACATAAATCAATCAATCAATCAATCAGTCAGTCAATCAATCAAGCGAGCAAGTAAGCAAGCAATCGACCGATCGATCGATCGATCAATCAATCAATCAATCAATCAATCAATCAATCAATCAGTCAGTCAGTCAATCAATCAATCAATCAATCAATCAAAAATTTCCGAATGAGCTTGTGCACAGCTAATAGTCTATCCAAGGAAGAAATTAAAAATATTATTTTGTAATTTTATATATCACTAAGTTGTCCCAGAAATCAGTGTCCCAGTAAAACTTTCTCCGTGTAAACGCGGGTAAAATGGCCTTTTAAGCATTTTGATTTTTGATGTTATCGAATAAATAAATATATGTAGTTGAACTTCAGTGGCTCGAACCCCTTTGGGACCATCGAAATTTATTCAAGACATGGGTAGTTCGGGCCACTGAGGGTAAATCACAGAGCCAGGTCAAGGGGCAAATGGGGATAATTTAGGGATCTTTTATCGATCCCTATATACGAGTGGTATGTTCAGTGTACTTATTAGAATCGCCTCGATAGAATCGCGGTCGGAAGAATTTCCTTGCGACGAGTTTGAATCAGCCACGGCAGTCGAGCACTGACGCTTTGCTGTAAAGAAAATAAAACCCACTAGGAATAAATAAGATCAAAGTGTATTTTTGTATCTTTTACACCAAATTAAAGGTCAACAAATAAAGAATGGGAAAACGCTTATTAGAAGTTGTCGGTATATTCCAAATGCATTTATCGTTAATATAATTATTATTTACGTTTTCATTTCTATATAAAATTGGGCGAGAATCGTGCATGTAATTGTTCGGGTATATCCGTAAGGAATTATTGGTAATTTTCGTCAGTGATGACGAGTCGTGTCCTTCACAACAGACCACAGAATAATTTGCTGTAGAATAATTATCGACAGACAGACCTGAAAGTTACCTGTTTGTATATCTGTCTGTGTTTTTTTTTTTTTTTTACATTTATTTTGTGTCTGAATTCAGGTCTTCGTAGAGCGATGGCGTATTTGTCCTTCATTCTGGTTGTAGCCATAGCAACGGTAACAGTTTCAGGTCAAGGTGAGTCTGAATCGAACATGATCAACTGTCACAAAGTAAGACAGATTTTCAATGTTTCCGAGTCATGATCTTTAACAGTTTCTTTAATCTTGTTATCCCTCAGTTTCTGAAGTAGACTCTTCTATTCTTGGATTCGGACTGGTCCACTGATGCAAATTGGGGCTTTAGTCTAAAATGAAAACCAGAATGACAAACAATGTAGATCCTTATGAGACGGCTCGTACGGGCCATCCCATCTGGATCTACACTATTTGAACAGGTATTGTTTTTTTTTTTTGGTAAGCAAGGCTGATTCCAAAAACTTATATTGTCACCCTTCACATTAGTTTTGTTTGTATGTTTGTTTTTGTGTTTAACGACCCTCTCTGCATATTTCATTGATGTCTAGCCGTCTCCTACAGTAAACAGAGACAGAAAAGAGGAAAACGGCGCCGAACCCTTCGGCACTGGATTCAAGAGAGACAGGAACCTTCCTGCCAAACGCCAATGATGGCAGGGCCAACCATTCGAAACTTTCAACAGGAGGGCGGACCACCCTCGTTTTCACCATATAATACAGGGACAATGAGGAAACGTTGGTCATAATGGTGGAACAAAGGGGTATACGTACTCATATAACCACAATATATATTTTCATGGAGTAATAAAAAAAATCATAAGATTTGAGCCATGAAAGCTAGGGATGTTTTACTATATAACACAGAGAAAATGAGGAAACTTTGGTCATTATGGAGGAACAAAGGGGTATACATAGTCACAGGGCCACAATACAATTTTTCATGGAGTAATAAAAATTCATAAGATTTTGAGCTACGAAAGCTTCGGCATTTTTACTCTATAATACAGGGAAAATGAGGAAATTTTGGTTATAATGGTTAAACAAAGGGGTATACAAAGTCACAGAACCAAAATATATATTTTCATGGCAAAATAAGAAAACAAACATAAGATCTTGACCTTTGAAAACTATGCCATTTTCACTGTATAATACAGGGCAAATAAGGGACGAATGGGTTATAAAGCAAACTAAGACATTTTCATCTACAAAATTTGACAGAATTAACAATATACAATTATTGACTATTGAGGTATTGGATAAGTTGTGATATCCACCAGAGATACCAATATTAACCGAAGCGATAGCCGAGGTCAATATTGGTATTCAGTAGTGGATATCAATGTATACTTGGAGAAAAAAGAAACGCAAGTTCAAATTTTTAAATACTGAAAGTTTGTTTGTGAATAAACTGATCTAGTTTTCTGTATTTGGTGACATTAGTGTACTTCCCCGTGTATGGATCACACAAAATCACTGAAGCGTGAACACAGGCTACACAATATCGTTGTACCTGAATTTCGTTGTATCCGTGCTGCACGGGTAGTGTCGCGTGGTAGAGACTTTAACACATTACCAAATCGAACTTTCGTTCCATTCGTATCGGTTGCACAAAACGTTTGTTGTTTGAGTTTGTTGAGAGAAATTGTTTGTTTGTGTTGAGGTTTTACGGCCCAGTCAACCCAATAGGGTCATGTCGAGCGCGGTCAGTTTAGCTAACCACACGTTTACTGGGCAGGCTTAGTCCTCTAAGCGGTTAACCAGTATTGTGCACATTCGAGAAATGGTACGCTTATCGCAACTGGATAGGGGTAGAGTTATTGCTCTAATTTTGCAGGGTCGGTCGCAACGTGACGTCGCGCAGCAATTTGGGGTGCACGAGTCAACGATATCGCGCTTAGTTCAGCGTCTTAGAGCTACCGGTAGGTTAACTGACCATCCGCGCGTTACGACGCAACGTCAAGATAGACGTATACGTCTTGTACACCTTCGTAACAGGTTAAGGACGGCGACAGAGACCGCAAGAGAAGTTATCGGAACACATGGCCGTCGTGTGTGTCCAAGGACAGTCAGAAATCGCTTGCGAGAGTTCGATTTACGTCCACGCCGTCCTTACGTGGGCCAGAACCTTACGCCCAGGCGATGTCAACGCCGCATGCAATGGCTGCGTGCCCATGCACCAAATCGGTTTCGACTGGCTGACTGGCGGCGTGATGTTCAGCGATGAGTCGCGATTTTCGCTTCAGTGGTCAGATAGGCGACAACGAGTGTATCGACGTCTTGGTGAGCGATATTCTGACGCTTGCGTACGAGAAGTCGACAGATTTGGGGGAGAGGGGTCCGTAATGGTTTGGGGTGGGATTTCTCATGGGGTGAAAACGCCCCTAGTGGTTATTCAGGGTAATCTTACAGCCGTACGCTATCGGAATCAAGTGTTTATGCCTCACGTCCTCCCGCTTGTCAATGCTCATAATCTCACGTTTCAGCATGACAACGCGAGACCACATGTTGCCAGGGTTTGTCGCGACTTCCTCAACCAGAATAATGTCCAAGTGCTCGATTGGCCCCCATACAGTCCAGATTTAAACCCAATCGAGCACCTTTGGGATGCGTTGGACAGGAGGGTCAGTAAGCGCGTCAACGTACCGAACAACGTCGCACAGCTCCAGCTAGCTCTTATTCAAGAATGGAATAATGTCCCTCAAAGGACCATTGACAACTTAGTCGGGTCTATGGTTAGATGAGTGAGAGCCGCGACAGCAGCCCGTGGTGGACACACGCGCTATTGATACCCATTATTCAATAACGTTGGGTGTCAGTGTTTAACGTTATTTATTGCAAACGTCGTCTGCTTTACGACACTAAACCAATAGCATTTAACAGAAAATGAAATAAAGAATTAAAAAAATTAAACAGTCAAATGAAATCCACAATTTTCTTTAAAAATACAACCCCAGAATTAATACTTGCGTTTCTTTTTTCCGCTAGTATAATATCCAGTACCTCAATAGTCAATAATTGTTTTACTATATAGGTTGTCTTTTCTTTTGATAACTGTGGCAATAACAGTCAACACCCGACCAAATTAATATAAAAAGCGCGCGTAGAGGTCGGCGTCACTACATGTGACATCACTAAAAGTTGATATTCACTGGAAGGCGATCGCAAACCGGTGAACATCAGATATATTCACTGGACTGAAAACAGCCATCAGCCAATGAAAGACAGTCTATTTTTAGGTTATATGATAAATTGAAATAGAGCTTTATTCAACTGTAATTTTCTAATTCCCCAATAATGGTCCAAATTAACTTTCTACTTAAAACAAAATTGGGCCATAAGTAATTCCATATTATATTGGACTGTTAAATCTACATGTACATTGTATTTTATATTTGACCATTAAACGTGTGTCGGACCGTTATCGGCCTGACAGAAATCCTGTTGGGCCGATAACGGTCCGATATATTTACATAAATGCTAGCTCGGTAGACTCCTGAAACCTCTATTTTCAATATACAGTATGGGAAATACATAACATACGTAATACATACTTTTTATATTATGCTCAAGTAATTTTAATGCAGTGAAGAAGCTGCAAGTTGTAACGTTGTATACGCAGTCGAATGATTGAAACGTTTATTGTACAGTGTGAGGAATCAACGTGACCAAATGACAAAGTGCACGGAGTTTATTACTATTTTTAGCTCCGCATCAGGTAGGGCTTTTAGAATATCTCGATTTATACCTGATGGAATTTGTTCAAATAAAGCGCAGAGTACGCAGAAAATCAAGCTTTTTCTGATGGTGTAAGCGCTAATCTGCAATCTGGTCTGATTCTCGAGAACATTCGGAGAATGTTTTTCGTCAAAATTCATGCACATAGTCCCGGTAGCCCAGATTGACAGCAAAAACGTTCTTCGAATGTTCTCGCAAATAAGACCGGATCGCTGAATAGCCCTTACACCACCAGAAAGTGCTTGATTTTCCGTGTACGCTGCGCTTTATTTAAACAAATCCATTTAGTATGAATAGAGATATTCGGAAAAATCCTACCACTCTGTTGTAGTAACCAGGGTTGCGTTCAGTAAAGCGAAACACAACCGTTCTTCATATTAAAGCCATTTTTCTGAAAGATTATTGTGAATCCGTTGAGGGTTATCTGTTATTCTTGTAGACGAGACGAAGTTCAATCGTATAAACTATATACTATATATCAGTAATTGTTAATCTTATATAGAAACAAATAAATAATATCAACGCTATAAATATTCCTATAGTTTTGTTCTCAAACAAGTATACATAAATATTCGCGTACACCGCCATCTTTGTTGGCGCAAAAGACAGCTTGAAAATAGTATGGGGATGTTCGCCTACGCCGAAAACTGTCGCAAACGAACTGCTTTTGTTTTGTGAGTAACAGCAAACGTTTCGGAAAACTAAACGCAACCCTGATATGAACCCATCACGAAAACATGCCTATATAATTTTGACCCCAATAAACCCCACTTTTATATGGTAAAACTGGGGTTTACAGGGGTATACCTTATATTTCTTATTTCTGCTCAAAACATAGATTGTGGGTACTCGTTAGGCGGCTCTAACGAGTACCCACAATCTATGTTTTGAGCAGAAACATGAAAAATATCAAAAAATTTTATCTGATATTTTTCATTTTTTTTGGTGGTAAAATTTTCGATATATTTGAATAGGCATGTTTTCGTAATGACAGCGGTGGAAAACGGATATGTGCGCACCGTGAGGATTCAGATCTGCCCGTGCATTGGCGCAATCTGTTCGGAATCTTCAGTGGGCGCATTTTTGTATAGCCAAAACTGTTAAGTTTTTTTCGTGTGGGCAACGAAGACTGATCAGATTGCTCCGATGCGCAGGCTCTTTTTGAGTCTTAGTTGGACGTACGAGTTCTGACGTTGTGTCTTTTCTATTTTGGAAATTTCAGTTCAAGACTGTGACATGCCTTTTGATCTGTACTTCATCCTCGATGGCTCCCCAAGCTTGTCAAACACCCACTTCCGACAAATGAAAAGATTCGTCTTCAATGTAAGTCTCTCTCTCTCTCTCTCTCTCTCTCTCTCTCTCTCTCTCTCTCTCTCTCTCTCTCTCTCTCTCTCTCTCTCTTTCAGGAGCGGATCGGAGGGGGAGGTTGGGGGTGTGTGGGAGGGGGAGGGGAGTTTTTAGGTGACTGGGGGTTGAGTCGAAACCTTCTTTGACTAAAATTTCATTTTCATGGAAAATTTTGGACGGTAAATTTTGGATAATATATATTTACCAAGAATACTGACACACCTAACTCTGATTGTGTCTAAAATGCTGGATGAGTGGCTAACAGAGTAGACCCTGATGAGACGCTGCGTTCTGCGGCGTCTGATCTGAGTCTACACTGTTTGCTTAGACCTGTTTGTTCAAACACTGGGTAAGTATGGTAGAGTTGATCGAATCGAACCTCACTCAGGAATCTGAACCCCCTATTCAAGAATCCTAGATCCGCCACTGTCTCTCTTGTTGAATTTAGTGGTCTTATTTTCAAATCAGACTTTGCAGCTGGTATTAGTGCCTTGTGGCGGCGGTAGAACGTCTCTCCGTACTTTACCATAGTGCAGATTATATTTCATTTCATTTGGGATCATTAAGCCCATTGTGGAAGCTTTGAAAATGGAATTCTGCTCATGTATACGCTAGAGGGCGTAAGCAGTGTTGCAAGCTTCATTACTGCCGATGAAAGTCTTAATAAAACCGAGACTCCCATTTTCTTATCTGTAGTGTTTTCTTTATTTCCAAAGGCAATCTTTTTGACGTTTATGTCCTAATTTATTGTACAGAAAATTGTCGGTTGTCTGAATATCCGTGGAGGAAATCAACCTAAACTGCTGTTCTTTCGATATCACTCGAAAGGAAGTTTTTTTTTTATTTTTATTTATTTTTTTTTTTATTTATTTTGTTTTCTTCTCTTTCTTTTTCTTCTTCTTCTTCTTCTTCTTCTTCTTTGGATTGGAGTTGTATTTTAAATGAAAATATTTCATTCTGATTGATCATATCTTATCAGAAACTATTTGGCCTCTCAGATTCTGTGTTTTGTTCTCAAATATTTAACCTAAAATTAAATTTACGGCTAAAAAATGGCTTGACCTATGCAGTTTCTACAGCAAAGTTTTGGATTTTTGTCTAAGAAAATATCTTTTACTTTCTTCGCTGAATTTGATTGTCTGATGTTTCACAATAATATAGTGTAAATTTCAGAAAAATTGAACAAGCGGAACTTTTTTGAAAAATCTGCCTCCAAGTTACCTACCATACAGATTTCTGCATAATTTGCATTTATTTGTACTACGAAGAAAAGTGAAATATTTGATTTTTTTTTTAAAAACCAATGGCTAGAAAATGTTTTGTGCATCTGTAGTAACGACAAATGTTTTTGCACTAAATCATCACAAAAGTTTGCGAATTTACTTCTTCTGTGTAAAGCTCCAAGCAAAAAAAAAAAAAAAAAAAAAAAAAAAAAAACTACTTTCTGAAAGATGTCGTAGCACTATAAGCGCTGTTGGCTGCTACTGGCTTTCTTAAGAATTTTAAAGAAACATATTTAGATATTCAAAGACAATGAGCCAAGGAATAGGAGTTCCTATAAGACTATGTGAGCCCAACGAAACCTCAGATCAGCCTGCCCATCCGCGCAGTCTGATCAGTCTTTACTGTCCGCCTTAAGACGATTTGGATTTCCGGCTACCCACAGAATGTCCTGCGAAGACCCGGACCAGATCGCAGAAGCGCAGGCCGATCTATGTTGTCGCTGGGTGCACATGTAATACTGCAGGAAATGTTGTGCCTCGGCTCAAATATGAAGTAAAAATTGGTAGACACTTATCATTTACTTTGCTTTATCATTACGAAAACACGCCTATTCAAATATATTGAAAATTTTACAACAACAAAAAAAAAAAAAAAAAAAAAAAAAAAAAAAAAAGAGAGAGAGAGAGGGAGAAAATTTTCAGATAAAAAATTCTGATATTTTTTTTATATTTCTGCTCAAAACATAAATTTTGAGTACTAGAGTACCCACAATGTATGGTTTTTTAGCTAAATAAAAAAAAAAAAAAATATATATATATATATATATATATATATATATATATATATATATATATATATATATATATATATATATATATATATATATATATATATATATATATATATATATATATATATATATATATGTTGAGAGTGAATCATTAACAGTGCAAATAATTGACTGACCACCTCTGCAAACGGGGTTATCAGAAACAGGAAATTTCACTTGCCATTGAGAGAGCACGGCAACAAAAGAGAGAGACTTACTTTCTTACAGGCTTAAATCCGAGACAAACGTTCTCCCCTTCGTGTTGACATATCACCCAGACTTGCCAAAAGTAAGGGAAATAGTTAACAAACATTGGCCCATCATTGAGTCCTCCAGCACTTTGAGCGAGATCTTTACAGAAAGACCGACCATGGCCTACAGAAGACCCAAGAGTCTGCGGGATCTTCTTGTACGTGCCAAGCTCAAACCAGACATGCGTGATGATGAACCACTTGGGGAGACACGACCGTGCGGCAAAGCAAGATGCAAAACCTGCAAAATGATAACCCCCACGCAGATCGCGAAGTCAGCGTCTGGGGCAATAATCAAGCTTAGGTGCAACACCAGTTGTAAGACAACCAATGTTGTCTACCTTATTACATGCACCAAGTGTGGAAAGCAATATGTTGGTGAAACCGGTGATCATATGAACCAACGGATGAACGGCCACCGAGATGATTGGAAACACAAGCGGTTCGAGAGGTCTCCTGTCGCAGAACATTTCTGTTCACCGGAGCATGATTTCCTCGACCACGCCACCCTTTGTTGCTTAGACCATAACCCGGAGTGGACGGATCGAACCAGGAAAGCAAGAGAGAGCTATTGGATCCGACGTCTGAACACTCTACGGCCATATGGGATCAACAAGGGCGACCAGTAGAGGGAATCATCGTTCCTAAGTCAGGGCATGCGACAGTTTATGTGGTACGTTTTGTTCATATGATTTTACGCAAGTTGGGCCCATTTGCCTTATGTATTGGTGTAAAACACTCAGTTTGGTGTATATCCCTTTTGGTGTAGGGTTTATGTGCATCGTATACATTGCGTATATGGACACAGTGGTGTTGATAGTAAAGATAAGCTTTATACGTTTTGAAGATAAACTTTCTACTTTTTGCACGTTGTGTTTACGCGAATTGTTTACATTTCACATATATCTAAACACGCTCAGTTATTAAGTCGCAGCGGGCTAGATAACATGGGCCCGAAAAGGGCACAATCTTTTATTCGTAAATTTTACATTTTTATGTCTTTTGTTTAAAATAGAAAACCTCTGAAGAAGGCGAAAGCCGAAAGGCCTCAGGTAAACAAATTATTTGCACTGTTAATGATTAACTCTCAACATATAGTTTAACGCCTATCATTTCAGCATCCTTTCTGGATCCAGTGCTACCAAAAAGATTTTTTGTTAGATGTTATGCTCCTTTTCCCAACCTATATATATATATATATATATATATATATATATATATATATATATATATATATATATATATTATAAAAAAGGGGGTTTAAGGGGGTCAAAATTATATAGGCATGTTTTCGCGATGTTGTTTTTGGTGGATACAATATTATAAATCATAATGAAGTCCACTGAATATAAGCCATGCTTACTACTCGTACCTAGAGTAAAAAGTGGAGTGGAGGAGGGAGCTGAGAGGGAGTAGGGAGCTCGAACTTTGGAAGTTTGGCAAAAAATTTAGCAGATGTGAAATAATGAGTAACCCTGCGCGGACTTTTTAAACACTTAGTTATAGTGTTTGATGTTATAATGGTTTCAAACAATGGTAAACGTGTTTACCTGCATAAAATTCTATGAACATAGTTGTTTGAAGCTATGCTTAAATGGGCTATAGAAGTCATGTTCAAACAACAAAACCCATGTTCAAATCATGAAATTCACATGCTGTTTGAACATGGGTTTTGAAATCACAACAGGAGCCTTGCTTTGTTCACGTTACGTTGAGCGACGTAACGTTGTCGCCCTGAACGTAGCATTGTAAAATGTTATGATGATGTCAGAACGTCTTTGCAACGTTCTAAACTAGCCGCCATCTTGGTTTTACGGTCGCATTGGAAGAGTTTATATGGAGTTTTGGGGCGTTTTGTCACAGTCTGCCGTTATGCAAGAACAACGATCATCCATGGTTATTTCATTGCAGTGACATTTGCCGGGTCCCTCGGAAGATATTTGAGCGCTCGGCTTAGCGGCCTCGTGTTCAAACAGCTTCTTCGGGACTCGGCAAATGTTAACCCTTAAAGCGCCAAGAAAACCTGCATCTGAAAATGTCGTCTGTTAATGTTGTCTGCTGAATCTTCTTGCAAACTTTTCAAACATACTTTTTGCATACAGGCAAACAGTGTGGACCCAGATCAGACTGCTCCTAAAGGAGCAGTCTGATCTGGGTCCACACTGTTTGCAACAACGACTTTTAAAAATAACCGGCAGAAGAAAAAGCAGACGACAATTGTTGTGATTGGCGCTTTAAAGGTTAATGCAGGAAAACCTATGGGTGAGCCCTATAGTGATTTTAAGGGTTTATGCAAAACTGCAATATAAAGTCTAGTAAATTAATGCAGGAAGCCATATGTCCCATGAACCAGTATACTCGTACGTATTACATGCAAGTTATGTCTCCACTATGATATGAACAAAATCGAAGTTCCTGATATATCTTGAGGGATAAACCCTGGTCCTGCTGCACCCGGATATGTCTTGCCTCTGCAAATAGTGCAGATCCATAGCAGTTGGCTTCTGAAAAAAAGCCAACTGATCTGGATCTTACACTGTTTGTCATTCAGTAAGCGGATTTGTATATACAACTGGGCCCAGTTGTTCAAAACTAACGATGTCGTTAGTTAACGATTTGTTAAAATTTTAATCGAGTGATACGCAAATATGCTGAAATTTTTTGCTGAAAAAAAAAGTGAGTAGCTTTTGCAGTGCAAAAGCTACTCACATTTTTTTCAGCAAAAAAAATCAGAATATTGTATATTAAATCCGCTAAAACAGTTAACGAAATGACCCTTAACGAGCTCGTTAAGCTAACGATGCTTTGAACAACTGGGCCCTGGATTAAGTAATTTATTCACAAGACACATGACAACAAGTCCAACTCTACAGGTTTACACTAATTTTGCGCAATTTGATTGGTCGAAAGCAAATTCATAACGGTGTTCATACTACGATAAATCCAATACTACGATGAATCCGCGAAGCATTAATCTTGGACGTATTTTTGTGTACATTTCTAAAATAAGCTCAAGATTGCAACGTGATTATTTGTTTGTGTTGAGGTTTTACGACCCAGTCAACCCATTGGGGTCATGTCGAGTGCGGTCACTTTACCTTACCACTTTTACTGGACAGGCTTAGTCCTTAAAGCGGCTAACCAGTATTGTGCACATTCTTTCGCCAGAAACTGACAACTGGCCTTCTTAAATCAGCGGAAGGGAGAGAATGACCGTAGAAAATATTTTATTATCATTCTCCGCGAATGAATGCTGCCGACCTCGGCGGGGATCGAACCCGCAACCTCCGATTGCAACATGAACAGAACCGAGCTAAAATGAAGTTTATTTTTAAAGATTTTATCGATGTGTAAACACCGGTCAGTCATTCACAAACTGAATAAAAGCCCGAAGGACTTTATATTAAGCTTATGAGTGACTCAACATCGTTTGCACATGTTTAAAACTCACAAAAAATGATATTCGTTTCTTATAATTCCACCTAGGTCATATTTATGTCAAATATGAGTAAAATTAACCGTTTATGAACTTCGCGTGAAGAAAATAGTTTCTGGATTTCTGCTCAGTATTTATCGAAATATAAAAATGCTAATTTCAAATTGCAATCGACCAATCAAATAGCGCCAAATAAGGGTTAGCCTGTGGAGTCAGAATTATAAAAGAGAAGAAGTACCCTTCCAGCAGGCACACAGCGTTGAAACAACGTCTTTTTACGTTGAATGACGTTGTTTCAACGTTGTGTGTCTGCTGGGTTCGTACATGTGAGCCCAACGAAGACTCAGTTCAGGCTTACGCATCCGCGCAAGCTGAGTACAGTCTTCGTTGCATTGGCTATCCAAAACACACCCAGTGAAGATTCTCTTTACGAAAACACGCCTATTCAAATATGTTGAAAAATTCACCACCAAAAACTGTAAAATTTTCAGATAAAAATTCTGATATTTTCATGTTTCTTCTCAAAACATAGATTGTGGGTACTCGTGTTAGAACCGCCTCGGCGAGGCGGTTCTAACGAGTACCCACAAGTTATGTTTTTGAGCAGAAATAAGAAAAATAATGTATACCCCTCTAAACCCCAGTTTTATTATATAAAAATGGGTTTTAAGGGGGTCAAAATTATATAAGCATGTTTTCGTGATGTGATCAGATTGCGCATTCGCAGAATCCTCCTGGGCTTACATGTCTGCAGGTACGTCTGATCTTCGTTGTGCGCATGAAGAAACTGCATCCTCCATTGTCCAAAATCTGATCAGACTGCGCGGATGTCCAAAGATATGTTTTCTGACGTTATACTAAAATTATCTAAAAGCATACAGATTGTCGTGTAAATTTATGCGGAGTGACTATTAACAGCTGACTGTAAAGTGGTTGTTTACAGTTGACTGTAAGTAAAAAAAAAAAAACTAATAAAACAAAAAAAAAAAAAACGTTAAATTGGCTATTGACAGTTCACTGTAAATAGCTGGGAAAAGGCAAAAAAAAATCGTTAAATTGGCTATTTACAGTTGACCGGTACGATCGAATTGAGATGCAAAATGAAGTTATATTATTCTTAGAGCCCCATCTTCGAGAACACATTATAATAAATATGACTGTAAATATCCATTTTAACGTTGTTCTTTGCTAATTTCAGTTGATTCAAAATAATCAATTTTACGTTTTTAGCTTTTTACATTTGACTGTAAATAGCCAATTAAAAGTTTTTTGGCTATTTACAGTTGACTGTATATAGCCTCTTACAAATGTATATCGCCTAGGTGATAGATGTATTCAATATCGCAAATGGAAGTGTGCATGTGGGAGCGCTAGTCTTTGGTACCGAGGTTTACCCCCAGATCAACCTAGAAGGCCGAGATGACCGCGTGACGCTGAAGTTGAATATTCTCACGCTGACTCGTGTTGATTTTGGATCTACCGCCACTGGCAAGGCCATCGCTACAATGAGACAGGAGTTTGCAACAAATGGTGAGTTTCCATAGCAACTAAATTTCGTTCGGTTAGATATTCTTTAAAAACGGTGCATACTAATCTACGGTATTCCCGGTATCCATGTCCCGGTATTCATAAAGGTTTATGTGTTTGACACAGCACAACATCAAAAGTACTTGGCAGATTTTAATAATTTAAATACCAAATTAACGGCAATAATCTATTCTACAAAATAATGATATTTGATAAAAAAAATATTTGTTGCTGATGTTGCAGGATGGTGTCAAAGTCCCGGTATCGAGATTCACTTGTCCCGGTATCCATAGGGGCATACGTCTTTGACATGGCATAACATCAAAACTACGCGATCGATTTTAATAAATTAAACACCCTATAAAAGGCAATACTCCAATCTATGCAAACAATATAAATTTGTAAAAATATGTCAGTTGCTGATGTTGTGGCATTCTGTCAAAGTCCCGGTATCGAGGTTCACATGTCCCGGTATTCATTGCGGTCTCCGTGTGTGACATGACATAATATCAAAATTACTTAATTGGTTTTAATAAATTAAACATCCGATTAAAGACAATGCTCCAATCTATAAAATAATTACAGACATATATAAAAAATGTCAGTTGCTGATGTTGTAGCATTATGTCAAAGTCCCGGTATCGGGATCCACATGTCCCGGTATTCAATGAGGATTCTGTGTTTGATAAAGCATAATATCACCCGATAAAAAGTATCATTCCAATCCATAAAATGTAATATATATATATATATATATATATATATATATATATATATATATATATATATATATATATATATATATATATATATATATGTTGCTGATGTTGCAGTATGATGTCAAAGGTCAAAGTCACGGTTATGTTTGGCAGGCACAGCACAGCGTAACATCAAATGGTTTCTGATAAGATATGATTTGACTGAGTATTAAAAATTATAAAACCAGAGAGAAAAAAAAACAACAAAAAACAAACAAGTTAAGTACAAATACAACTATTTTATAAACGAGTTTGGGTACTGATGTTGCAGGATTATGCTAAAATCCCAGTATTGCGATAAGCCCGCCCTGGTATGAAAACTGGACAGAGACTGTATGGCATTAAATAAATTACACACATACACACACGCACACAAACAACAGTACTCCAAGCTATAATAATTGCAGCTGATTTTTGCCCAAGCAGTATTTACCGTATTTACCCTAAACATTCTGTCGCTTCAACTCCTTACATACCTTTTCTAAAATTTGAATATGTACAATTTAAATACTCGAAGTTGTGCCTAAAAATGGTGGATTAGTGGAAAACAGTGTAGACACTGCTGAGACCCTTGATTCTGCAGTTTCATCTTGGTCTACACTGTTTAAACAGACATGTCTGTCCGAATACATACGGTAGATACACTAAAATTTGATGGATTATTGGAAAACGCGGTAGACGCTGATGAGACGCCGTGGTTCGCCCGACACGACACCCAATAGGTTTTTAAGTATTATACGAATCCACTAATTACTTAGGTGACCGCAGGAAACGCACTGCTATGGAGTATCTAAGGATTTATTTAAGCCGATGCATTTTTTATGAAACCACTGTTTGCATTTTCTGCCTTCGCAGCACACCATGTCATCGACAAATTCTGGAAGTGTACAATGACACCAAACAGCAATTTTGAGTGATTTTGGATTAACAGTAGCTACATGTAAGTTAGTTCCTCTGCAGCGAGATTGTTCTCTTGGGAAAGGCGACATTAATCTCTTTTCTAAACAGTTCAGCAAATGCGAACGCATCTCACTTACCAAATAACATGTACATATACGAACATTAAAAGTTGCTGGATTAAAACAGGAGTCGACAAGACTGGCTAATGCAAAAACGCCACAATCGTATGAATTAGGTTGCTGCTGAACTCTAGGAAGTTTTACTTTTACGAAATTCTGGGTCCCAAATTTCTGGTCTTTACAGTAAATTTGACATAGTTTTATTTGTACATTATTTTTTTTAATCCGTAATAAACTATCTGGGTCTAAAGGAGTCTGAAAACTCATTGTACAATGATTTTTGCCGTCAAATTGAATTTGAGCACTCGGAGATGCTTGTGATTTAAATTGTTTTGAAGTATTCCAGAACGCGACGTCTGATCAGGGTCTACCCTATTTATTACGCATCCAGCAATTTTCATAAATGTTCCGAAAACGATGAAAACAAATTAAAAAAAAATAACAACAACAAATAAATAAATAATAAAAAAAACCTAAAACAACAACATTTACTACAACATTATAATGCATCAGTAAATTCGATTAAAAATATACAAAATTATTATAGTAATGAAAATAGAAATTTTTGAAAGGCGTGTTCACGTTAAGTATTTGCACATGGCGGTCATTATATATTGAAGTTAATTACTCATCGTTAACAAATAATCGGTTCGTTAAGTGATAAATGATGCGTGAAACGATCTGCATTTGGTTCATTACATTTTAAGTTTCAGTTAAACTTTTTTTTTTTTTTTTTTTTTTCATCATTTCGTACTTTATTTTGAAACGGAAAAAAATTATTATTATTCTTTTTCTTATTATTATTATAATTATTATTAGGTAGTAGGGACATTGATGAAGCTTCAGGCGAAAATCTATGTCTTTGGCCACATTAGGGGTTCCCATATATACAAGTTGGATACCTCTAAGTGCTCTTTTCTCATGTGATGGCTCAATTTTTTTACTACTACTACTACTTGCGGTGTTCCGGAAAACAATTATGATTAAATACTGGATAAAAATCTTCACCAAAACAACTCTTCCCTAGTAAAAAGGACATTCGTAATGTTAAAAACTGATTGCGACGCAAACATGAATTATAACGGACAAAGCATCCATTCAGCCATTTATTTAGTTAGTCAGTCAGTCAGACAGTCAGTCAGTCAGTTGGTCTGTTCTGTAAAAAATAAAATTATTAATTTAGCTAAATATATCTTCTTTGTCATTAAAATTCGCCTTAGTGCTTAGCACTTTGGGTAAAACCTCATCGGACGATATTGTAGTTTTTTTTTCTTGTCCATACCAGAGAGGGCATTTGGCATTTCATGCAAATTGTCAGAGGATACAATTCGTATGAGATGTCGAGAACATTGTCTTGTGGAGGTGTCGGAGGAGACAATTCGCATGAGATGTTTAGTTTATTAATATCAATTAAGTAATTTTGACCGCAATGAATACCGGGACATGTGAACCTCGATACCGGGACTTTAACAGAATGTCACAACATCAGCAACTGACATATTTTTACAAATTTATATTTGTTTTCATAGATTGGAGTATTGCCTTTTACAGGGTGTTTAATTTATTAAAATCGATCACATAGTTTTGATGTTATGCCATGTCAAAGACGTATGCAACTATGGATACCTGGACATGTGAACCCCGATACCGGGACTTTGACAGAATGCCACAACATCAGCAACTGATATATTTTTACAAATTATATTTTATGCATAGATTGGAGTATTGCCTTTCATAGGGTGTTTAATTTATTAAAATCGATCGCGTAGTTTTGATGTTATGCCATGTCAAAGACGTATGCCCCTATGGATACCGGGACAAGTGAATCTCGATACCGGGACTTTGACAACATCCTGCAACATCAACAACAAATATCTTTTTTATCAAATATCATTATTTTGTAGATTAGATTATTGCCGTTAATTTGGTGTTTAAATTATTAAAATCTGCCAAGTACTTTTGATGTTGTGCTGTGTCAAACACATAAATCTTTATGAATACCGGGACATGGATACCGGAAATACCGTAGATTAGCATGCACCTTTAAAAACAAATTTTAGTGGTGCCGTGCTACAACGGGATGAAACGAAACCAGTAAACAGCATTCTGGCTAAAACGGAACCTAAAATGAAAACGACCTCCATTAATTTGAATGTTTTGGGTCGATTGTTTACAATCGAGCTATAGTATACAAATTCCAAAATTTCCTTGAGGCAGTTGTCCACGTGATTATAATTGACCAATGAAATCAAATCTATTGTAGGAAATCCAGTAAATGGGTATTTATAGCCCCACTATTCTTGTCGCTGTGACGTCAGAGTGCGGTGTAAAGAGGGTTATCTGTAAAACCTGGACTGGGACATTGACACATGCTGCAGACCAGATTAGACGCCGTCAGGGTCTGCATTATTAGCTTAAATTAAAGGAAGTTATGAATTTGATAAAGATGATAAATTTGGGACACTTTTTCTTATACTTCGACAAGTCCAGCTTAATACCTGTGAATGTGTATAAAATTGCTGGATTAGTGGTAAACAGTGTAGACCCTGATCAGACGCCGCGTTCTGCGGCGTCTGATCTGGGTCTACACTGTTTGTTCAGGCCTGCCTATCCAATTACGTAGGGTAAGTATGGTAATACGCTTAACTCGAACTCCCTCAAAAATCCTCCGGGATCTGCCTCTTAGACAATGGTTGGAGACAGTCCTTATATTTCAGTCCATGAAATAACAGAGATCTCTCTGCAATGAGTATAATTCTTTTCGTCAAGAGTAGCCCTAATGATGAAGACAGCAAATACATATCCCCATATAAGAGGTGGTATTCAATTAATATTTGTCTTATTTCTCCATCAAACATATGTTTTGTACTCATTGGAAGCGCCTCAACGAGTATGAGTACCACAATATTTGTTTTCTTGAAGTAAAAAGAAAAAAATGTCGATTCATATCTGTTGGGAAAAGCGTCTTATCTGGAGCTATGCAATATTTCCACAGCAGAGTTACTTCCCTTTTTAGTGTGTCTCTATTTATACTTTAAGGAAACCAATATGTTATTGCGTTGTTGTTTTTTATTCAATAGGTCGCCCTGGAGTAGCAAAAGTATGTGTGGTAATTACTGATGGTAAATCTGCGAGTCCTGAAAATACAAAACAACAAACGAAATTGGCTAAAGCCGACGGCATATATATGATAGCGCTTGGATTTGGTGCCAATATCTTCATGTGAGTTATACGAGTTTCTCTCTCTCTCTCTCTCTCTCTCTCTCTCTCTCTCTCTCTCTCTCTCTCTCTCTCAGTCTCTTTCTTTCATTCTCTCTCTCTCTCTCTCTCTCTCTCTCTCTCTCTCTCTCTCTCTCTCTCTCTCTCTCTCTCAGTCTTTCTTTTTTTCTTTCTTTCTTTCATTCTCTCTCTCTCTCTCTCTCTCTCTCTCTCTCTCTCTCTCTCTCTCTCTCTCTCTCTATCTCTGTCTCTTTCTTTCATTCTCTCTCTCTCTCTCTCTCTCTCTCTCTTCTCTCTCTCACTCTCTCAGTCTGTTTCTTTTTTTTCTGACAATATTTTTTTCTCTCTCTGTCTCTGTCTGTCTGTCTGTCTCTC